>VDFB02035661.1:0-33160 GCA_007258455.2 Sequoia sempervirens | reverse complement strand
TTGATCCTATCACATCATTTGGGTGCATGATGTTTCTGATTAATCTTGAAAGTCTATGAATGGGTGCCACACCCAAACTCTCCAGAATACCAAAACTGATGACATTAAAAAACACCAAATAGTTGGAATTGGGATAGTCCACATTTGGACTGGCAAAACATTATTCTCATTATCCTTCTATCTTAATCTCAACTTCTCTTTCCATTTCTCCTGGCCCAAAAATAGAAGCATATGCATCAATAGAGAATAATGTGGAAAAGACAGAGGGAGAATTTCCTTCTTTAGATTGATAAAATCCTTATGCATGTTTTTTCAGCAACATAAGCAGCATAATCAAAACCCATGTTCCAATTTGGACTCTATATATCTATCACCATCACCAACGAGTTAGTGGCTATCCTAGCATCAAAATTACGTGCCAAAAATTGATCAAACAATAATATGTCTTCTTGAAAGAGTCAACAAATTCTTCACACTCAAAGGGCTCTATATCCTTAGTGACAAACCTTTCCTTGCTCTTTCTATGCCTGACAAGCAATATGTTCTTGAATGCAAATTTGTTCTACTCATACTCACCATATAAATCCACATGCTTGATGCCAACTGTATAATTTGGATTCAACCCCAATACCTCCATAATTTTATCCCTTGTTAGCTCGAGGACCAGAGTTCCATTTTCACTCTTGATCTTCTTGTTTATGGGATCATACTCATTTGACCAAAATTGTTAGTGTACTAAGTAAAATTAGGAAAATTAGACAGAAAAACCAAAAGTTGAAATTACAGTAGCAAAAATAAAATGATTCGAAGGCCAAGACATCTCAAGCACTTGAAGAAGCTGAAAAACTGATTGTTGATTTGAAGGTTCAGATTGAAGAGGCAAAGAGGATTGAGGAAGAAATACAAAATCTGCTAAGGATAAAGGAAGAAAATTATGAAAGACTTGAAGCTAAAATTGTTACACTTAGAAAACTAGACAAATCATTACTATATCGGAATCATGAGAAGATAAATTAAAAATTTCAAAGTCATTGGACAATATTATTAGTTCACAAAAAAATTCAGCTGATAAAGGTGGAGTTGGATTTGAGGAAGGTCAAAGTTCCAAGCCTACAAAAGAACAACAAGAGAGTTTCTTTTATTGCATGAAAGACCTACACAACCAAAAGTCAGAAGATCTCCTTTCTCAAGGCAAGATGATATGACCAGGTTCAACAATTCTTTCTTTTATGGGTATTGTTTTTCTTGTAATCATTTTGGTCATAAGGCAACAAACTATAGAGTTTATGCAAGAAAAGATTTTAGATATATGTGAATATAAATCAATGATGCTTGAATAGGAATTATTTTTCCCCTTTGATGAATTATAATGTTTTATGTTACAAATGCAATGATTTTGGTCATACTGCAAAGACTTGCAGAAGCTATTTGGCAGAATCTTTCAAGAAAAGTAAAAGGAAAGAGCAACAGGTGATTGAAAAAGAATTTGTTAAGAAGGTTTGGAGGAAGAAGAAAGACGTAGAAAAAGAGAAGTTAGGAGTGATTTCACTCCATACTTGAGAAGGTGCTTAGACTCAGGGGAATCTTTCATTGTTATATTTTATCAACCCTGTTCCACTTATGCAAGTTGTTTCATTTGTTTAGTTTGTCATTGATGTCAAATGGGGAGTAGTGAGTTAGGGGGAGCGATACAGGCTTCAAGAGGTGTTTCTAGGAGTAGTATTGGTTTCAAATGGTTTTTCCATCAATGACAAAGGGGGAGATTGTTGAAATATTTTTGTCATTGATGTCAAGGTATGTTGCGTCTCAATTTTAGATTGCAAATATTTTAAGTTCAAATTTTTGGAGTCAGCATAGTGGAAGATCTTATGCCAAGTTAATTTTTAAAATGTCAAAGCCTCTGTTTGAATTATGTCAGCTAAGTGCCAAGTTAGATTTCAAATGGTCAAAGGAAGTACTGAGGTTGGCGTGGTTATCAACAAAAAAAATTTGTTTAAGTTACTCAGATGTGATGAAGTTAAAAAATAATCCTTGGTGAATGTTGGTCATCAAACTGCATAGTGGGTGACTGAAATCAATGACTTACTGTTAGTAAAGCAGAAAGAAAATTTTGGAGAGTTCAAATGAGTCATCACTACTGAAAGGCTTGAGGGTTAGGTTAACTTGGAAAAAGAGATTTGACATACCCAAATAACTATTCTTTCTCCAAGTGGTTCATCAGTTTATAAGTGTTTTTGGTTTTTGTTTTCTAATGAATGACAAATGTAATCTAATATGATTGAACTATGAACTAATGCTAAAAATGAAAAGATTAGTACTCTAATTCTATCCACAATTGAAATGAATGTAAACCAAGCTAAATCTAAGGAAATGAATCTAATAGAAACTCTACAAATTGAAATAGATAACTAACAACAACAAACATAAACACCAAAATAGAGGATTTAATGTTGTAAAATATAGTTTAAAATCTCAAACGGGACTAAATCACCTAGAGGGGTATATGAGTCCCAATCAGGGGTTTACAGAGGCTCAAATGCTAAATAAAAATCACCACAAAATACCCAAAAACCAAGAAAAATCACATGTACTAGGACTGAATCACCCAGAGGGGAGTATGAGTCCTAGTTTAGGGTTTTTGCAAAGATTTTAGAAAATTTTGAGTGAAAGTTATGCTTTCTGGTTTGGATGATGTCTAAGCTAAGTGTAAATGGGTATTTTAGATGAAATTCAATGACACAAGATGCAAAAATGTAACCTATATGCACTTTTCACTAATGCAAGATTAAGAAACCCTAGAATGCAAATTAACTAATGCAAAGTTAATTCAAGCTAGATCTAGGATTATGGTGCACTCCAAATTAGAAAAACGAAATGTTTTAAATGCAAGTTCACCAAAATGAAAGGTGGAAAATTGTCGCTCTATGGTTTAGGACATAGAACAACAAGTTTACTTCTCTCTCATTCAAGGAAACCCTAGACATCTCAAATCCAAGGATGGAATGAGGGAAAGAGATTTGCAATAGGGTGCCCTAGGGTATGATTAATGACTAAAAATGGGTTCACCACCAAGCAAGGGCTTGGAAAGACTAGTAGCATGCAAGACCTAATGGAAAAACCTAATGCTATGCAAAACTCAAATGAATGACTTAGAAATGTTCATGCAAATCAGAACAAAAAATTGAGGAACCAGAATGGCGCACTTAGGAATCAGACTATGCTTTGAATAAGCTTTGAAATATTGAAAATGTAGACTTTAGGGCACATTGGGACTCATACGCTAGGTTGGGCATATCAGTCCCAATCTAGGATTTCTAGGCTGAAACAAGAATCTAGCACTGTTAATTCAGGATCTTCAAAAATATGCAAATTTTCTTGTACAGGGACTCATACACCACTTGTGGGGTATCATTATTGCTATTCTTTTTCAAAAATTCAAAGTCCAGATCTCCTCTCCAATCCTTGTTCTTCCTTGCCAGTCTGGTTTCCAAATTTGAACCTACAAAAAGGACCTACAAAACATAATATAGTGTTGATTTGCTTATGGGGGGTTTTCCTTGGTCAAACCTCTAGTTCAATAGTTAAACCTTGATAGAAACAATGGATCTTGAATGTAAATGTGAACATAAACCCTAACCTTATGTGTATCTAAGATTAGGAAAACTAAAATGCAATGCAACCCTATTCTAATGTGCTAGAATGAGATTCATGAATGAAATATGAAGATGGTGACTCACTTAGGGAGATCTCTAATCACCCTAATAAGCCCTAATAATGCATGTACCTTCCTTAAGTTGAAAGTAGAGTGATAATGGAGGATAGAATCACTTTGAAGACAAGTCATTAGGCTTGGCTTGATGGCTAGTTGCATCTCCCCAACCTAGAATCCATTATGATTCACCATAGGCAACCATAATCAATCTTTGAAAATGGTATATCTTGAATGAAAGTGAGCTTAAATATACTGTTGCTCCAAGATTTCAATTTTGGTTTCTCTTGAAAACTTGAATTCTCTTGTGAGAAAATACTTGAATGCTTGTAAATGCTTAGATCTTGATTTGCTTTCTCTAGATTGAAAATAATGACTTGATAGCTTGCTTATATAGGCATTACACCTAATTTATCGTTTATTATATCTCAAAAGCTGACATCAACCAAAATTTTGAATTAAAAACTTGATTTTCCTGCTTAAACCCTAAAAATGGGCCACATGGGACTCATATGTTGCTTGTGGTGTATGGGTCCCACCCTAGTTTTTCGGAGTGGGCCAATGATGGGTTGTTAGAAATTTTAATGCTTTTGTTGATTTTATCAAGATTTTAGTTGAAATAAGCCTTGACATTTGAAATAAAGGGTCTTAGGGGCCTATTGATGATGATTTAAAGAGTATTTAATGCAAGGGTGTTCTAAAATAGGTCCAAATTAAGTGTGAAATTGTACCATCTCCAAGAGCGTACAATTTTCTACACTACAATTATAAACTCATTTTTAAGTCTTAGGACCCATTTTTAAATATGTTTTTGGCAATATTTTAATGATTCAAGTTTCATATGTAATTGTTAGCTTTTGGAATCTATTTTTTAGGAAATTAGATAGACACCTATAAATACATAGTCTTTTTATCAATTCAAATCTAAGACTTTATGAGATCAATTCTATGAGAAAATATCATTTTCAAGAGCATTCACGAGCATAATTACAAATCATTTGTTGTAGCAATCAAGATCCTATCATCATGTTCACGATTTTGTGTGTTCAAGTTACCTTGTGAAAGGCTTTAATATGCATTGTTGATCCTAAAGCATCCAAGCATTATTAAGTGTCCAAATCCAGCAAGTAAAGCAAGATCAAGTCCTTGGAGTGATGTGTTTGACTTTAGTCCACTAAGGGAAGCCATTGAAGGTTTGGTGAGTTGTAGCAAGCAAGTGTTCATTCATCAATTCCTTCTCCATTGCAATTATTCCTCTATCAAGGTTTAATTACTAAACATGGGGTTTGACTAAGGAAAACCCCCATTCAAACAAAAAAAATCCCTCTTTGTATTGCAGATTGCAAGTTGAAGGAAGGTTGAAGAGATCTCAAAGGAGAAATTTTATAATCTTGCATTTTTTGCATTCATTATTTTCAAGCCACAAAAACTCACATTCAAAATTTATTTTTGGCTTTCTAAAACTGAGACATGGGGCAAACGAAAGCTCAAATCTTGCACTAGAGGAACCAAAAAGTTGATCCAAGCATCTATACAAAGATCCATTCACCCAAGGGAGAAAGATTCCTTGTAGGCACCTTGAAAATAATTTTTATGAGCATATTTGTTATTCTCTGCACTTCCTAGATCCACTGGTAATCTATTGTCTCCAAGTGTCAGGACCTTTAGGATCTTGCATTTTTAATATTAGGGCATATAGGATCACTAAGTTAATCATTTCAAAATATTTCTAATTAATTTTGATCCCCCTTAGGATATAGATTCGGGTCTGGTTTCAACTCACCATTAAGGTTGATAGTCAATCAATTCACCTTGTTGATCTATAACCTAATGAAATTTATAAAAATGTGGAAATGGGCCCTAGGTTATGAACACTAATCTTAGAGTCACCACATTTTTATGTTTCTACATCAATCTATAACACAACATAGACATATTTGTCAATTATTTTGTAATACCTATTAATATCAATTGACACAAAAGAAACATTATTAAGCATATATGTTCATTCCCATACCTGTGTTAAGAAAATTGATGATGAAATTGTAGCACTAACACCAACATCCATGATCCAATTTTTCTCATATACCCAAAGGTGTGATAATTGAATTCATCAACTAAATAAACAGTAATAGATTAAACTCAAAAACAAAAATATACATAAACAATAAATTTAAAATTTGCAAAAAGTAAAATTAAATGTGTTGTAGTGTACTTGAGTAAATCCAATGTCACACCCATCTATATCAACATGAATGCTAAATGGTAATTTAATGCCCACCTATTCAACAAAAAGTTATATTTTGAATTATTAAACATTATTTTCAGTATAAAGTATTATTTTATTTTGATATATTGTAATTTGTTTACCTCTGATACAGATGCAATTGTACAACTTATTGGAGGGAAATTCGATGTTATACCAACCTTTAAAATTACACCCTGAAATGCATAATGTTTGTAGTAGTTTAATTCAATTTTATAATTAAAAATTAATTTACATTTACAAATTTTAAGTATATATAATATATAAAATGTTATAAATTATTATCAAAATATGTATATGTCACTAGGATACACATCATTCAACAACTCATCACTCATCACCATAGTATCTGATGTACCACCTCGATCACCCCTTGTACTCCTAAAACATCTAAGATGACAATGAGTACACTTGTGGGAGGTGGCGCCCTCTGCACCCTCCACATCACTGTCTCTTCCAAAGTATAGATTATAACAATTCAAGCATAGGTGAGAGGTAGTAGCACTAGAACTAGATGGTTGGGTTGAGCTAGATCATTTACAAAAGAAAAAGTTTGGGATATTCCCATGAGGCTAGCAATTGCATGGAGAGTTTGCACCTCCATAGTCTCCTTGATGACTAATGGAACCATCACATGAATAGATTTTTGTACTAGTGGTATTTGTTGTTGATGGTTTTCTACCCAACAAATTCTCAATCTATCTTGGGAAAAACCTTCACCTCTACCCTGAAACTCCCTCATATCAAAATAATTGGGAATTTCATGAAGACCAAACCCACAATATAATTTTCTCAAAAAATATAATGACACCTCATGATTATTACATGGAGGTTGGTCAAAGACCATCCACCACCTACCCCAAAAATTATTTTTATCTCATCATGATTGCACCAATGTATTGGAAATCTCCTCAAAGTCATAACAAGGGGTCCATTGGTTTTAGGATCCGTAAAAAGAGCACATATTTGTTCTTTCATTATCTCCTTTTTCACTTCATCATAAGATAATTTTATCATATAAAAATTAACATGAATATTTATAACTTTTTCATTGATTTATTTGGGACCTTGTGACTATGTCAACATTGATCATCATTGCTTCCATAATGAAACAAGTGATTTGTGATGGGGGTTTGATGTTGAAGCTTTCAATTTGGAAATTATTTATGTGATTTGAAGTTTTTTTGGTTCCTATTTTGATGAAAAAGGGATCATGGGTCTAATACATAGAACACTAGGATCAAACCTTTATCAAGAGAACATTAGGATGCAAATCAACAAGGTGATTAAATTGACTTTCAACCATGAAGGTGAGTCAATCGAACCTAGATATGATTCTTTAGAGCCTTGGGAATGGATTGGAAATGAGTTTCCTTAACTAACCTAATTAAACTATGTTCCCTAAATTGAAAATGTAAGATTTCAACAATAGAAAGCCTGTAACAAAAAATTATGACAATAGACCTAAGGAAGGAAGATTTTTGTGCACATATCCTACAAGTTTGAGCCTAAAAATTGAGGACATAGGTGCCCAAGGCACCATTGTCCCTGTAGGTGCAATTCAAACCTATTTTCGCAGTCCTTTGGTGTCAGATCTAAGCTTCCATTTCTTGCTTGTTCCACTGTCCGCTCATAGTCAAATAATTTTGTACTTGAGTTTCTGTGAGTTTTCAAGGTGTAAGGTTGTGCCATTTAGGGGTTTACCTTGGTCAAACCTCGTGTTAGTGTTTCCAATTCCATAATGACAAGGAAATATTAATGATAAAAGGATAAATGATAGGAAGGAATGATGAATCCACAAAGTGCTACAACTCACATTCCTTTAATGGATTCCTTGAAGTCGAGTGAAGTCATACACATCTCCTCAAGGCTTGGATCTTGCTTGCTTGATTTGCTTGAATTGTTTTGAATTGATTGAAGACCTACAAGGGTTAGATCTCACAAAAAATATGAAAACATAAACAAGGACACACTCACATACATTTTGACATGATGTTTGGATCTTGAATTGCTACAATTATGCCTCTAATCGTTACTCTTGACTTGCTTGATAATGCTCTTGATAATAATTTCTCCAATAATTTCCAATTAGTTTTCAAATGATGTAATAACTAGTTATTTATAGGCATTTAATCTAATTTCCCAAAAATTAAATTATGATGGCCAACTTTGGATATTTGAAATTCAAATAATAAAATGTTGCCTTAGACATATTGAAATTTGGAGCCAAAATAGGGGGACATAGGTGCCTATGGCGCCACTATCCCAACCCTATTTTGTAAGATACAAAATGTCAGGAGCAAAATATCAAATGAGATGCCACCTCTAACCTTTGTAAATTTGGGGCTAGATTAAGAGCACAAGGGCGCCAAGTGTGCCCTTGTCTAGACCCACTTTCTCAAGATCCAAAAAGCCAGGGGAAAAATATTGAATGAATGCTTAGGTTTCCTATTTAAAATTTATCAATAAATAATAAAATAGGCCATGAAATGCTTAATTTAGGAAATTAAATACATTCAATTAGGTCCATGCACTTAAGGGGGAGTAAAATATAATATGAAATTGTCATGGGTGAGAATTTATGACCTACAATCCCAAATGCCCTACCAAGTTCTCTTCGCTTTGTTTAGGATTTTTCAGAAGAGTTAGAGGAGAGTTAGGTATTGTAGGGTTATCTTCATACATTTATTCACTCAAATTTGGCTTTGGATCAGGGTTTATAGGATTTGTTAGAAAATTTTAAAAATGTCAAATTCATCAATTTAAATTACAAATAAAATTTGATTGTAATACACTAAAATTTAATGCTTGTCTCTTCTACAACGTGGCATTATGGAGCTTCTTGTCAAATTTCCAAAATGTGAATGCTTTTTGGAGGGTGGAAGGTGGAAAATGTGAGTTGCAAGTCATGGTTGCAGGCCGTAGAATGAGAGAAAAGTTTTATTTTTATTTTTGACTAAACAAAAGGTGCTCACATTATTTTGAGCTAAAAAGGTGAGCATGTTTTTTCTCAACATATCATGCTTGTGTTATGTTTAGTTAAAAATGTGAGCGTGTTTTATAATCTTCCTAATAACAAACTCATGTTTGGCTTATTTTTGAAACACTTGCAACTGTTTTGTACAACATTTATGTGCACTTACTCACCATGACCCCCTCTTTTCATTTTTCCATAGAGTTAATATAAGAAGCATCAATGCAACAAACCTTTCAATAAATTATCTTGAAATAAATCTAACTTAAAGAATTTTAAGAATTTTAAGAGCTTGAAGAGCCTTAAGTTGCATAATTTTCCATAGATGATTAAGTTCTTTATTTATTAAATAGTAAAATTTTGGACCCAAAAATATACCTTATTCGTTATTTTTCAACAATTAATATTTCAAAAAAATTAGAAGTATTTGTTGTAGCTAGTGTTTCATGATGAGTAAAGCAATGAACACCTACAAGATTAGAAATATTTTTTTCATAAAAGAAACAAACACATTTTCACTTCCTAGTATGGAAGAAGCACCATCTATTGAAATAACTATTAAGCATTTATTTGAAATCCCCTTTATTCCTTTAGAACATTGATTGCATCATAAAATTTTTATCTTTTTTCACCACATATATTGATGAACTTTAAAAATTGTGATGTTGGCTATCCCAACCCTTTTGAGTCCAAAATATTGCATAAAACATAAGATATTTTCTAGACTTAAATCTACGATTTCATTCAACAATAAAGAGAAAAAATAATATCCAATATTGTAGTAGTTTTTACTTCTTCAAGATACTCAAATATTGTAAAAATAAATTGATTTCCAACCATGTGATTTGTATACAAATTATTGAATCCTTATTTTTTAACATGTTTGGTAATTGTAACACTATTGGAAGAGAGAAAAGTGATTCATATTTTGAGATGGGTAAACCCTCTTGTGCCATTCAAAAAATTAATCATAATTATGGTAACTCTTTCCTTACTGATTTTATAACATTTGTTATATGTTATAAGCTTTTTTTGTTTTCATTCTCACATGTCTATTTTTCTTGTGAGATCTTATGAATGTTTGAATTAACATGAGTAACTAGTGAGTCATGTTGTAAATCACTACTATTATCTATTTCCCATAATTCAACTATTTTATGTGCTTGATAATTGTAAGATAGGGGGACCAACCACGTTAAGACTCCAGGTCACTTAGAGCCAAGAGCGGAGGGATACCCTAACTTACCTCACTCTAAAGGGATGATGATTGGGAATTAAGAGCACTATGAAGTACTTTTGTCACTCTGCAAACCTAGAAATCTATTTGGGGCTAGACAAGCTAGTTTTTGGAGTTTGAACTGTACCTCAGACAACTCTGTGTTTGCGGACAATATTGCGGGTCTAGGACGACAGTGTGGCACATTGGCGTCTCTTTGGCGCGTTGGTGTCTGTATGGTTAGAAAACGTAAAGTACAACATAAAAGCTACCAAAATCCTACTTACAGCCTAGCTAACTAATTTTAATGAAATAAACAAAATGATAAAGTATGAAAAGTAAATGTTGAAGTAATAAAATAAGTAAATAAAGATTAGGGTGATGAAAACCAACTCACTGAAATGCTAGTTCGCCAGTGAGCTCCGTGCACACATTCATCTACACACAAGCAAGAAGGGGAAAATTGTTGGCCTAGATGTATAGGGGTTTGCCTTAGTCAAACCCCCGCTTTGGTGTTTCTACCTCCATGAACAACTAGAAAGCAATGAAGTAGAAAAATATGATAAAGAAGATAGAAAGAACTACATAATGAACACTGCAAAAGGAAAATGCTACTCTATCAAATAACAAAGGAAGAAGAATGAAGCGTTACCACCTCCACCCAAGGGATCTCAAGGCCAATGAAGGGAGAAAGCAAGCAACAAGCTTGGAAAAGTCACCATAGCCGTAGCGGTGATGAAGGGAGGTCTCACAAGACTCCAAGCTCAAAATTTCTATGGTAGACTCACCCGTGCAAAAGTGAAGTTGATGGAGTGTTAAGCTACTACAATGCTCAAGCTGAGTGGTCAAAATGGAGTGCTAGAATGTTGAAGAGTGTGCAAAATTTGCTTGAGAGATTGAATGTGAATGAAAGAGTTGAAGTGAAAGAATGCTTGAGAATGTGAAGAAGTGAAGTGATGTGTGAAATGAATGCTTTTGAAGGCCAAAATGGAAGAGAGGAGCCATTTTGGGTCGGTTGGTCGCATAGAGGCGTTACAATTTGACCCCAATCAGGTGTGTAACGTTGGAATTTGGATGCAGGAATCTGTCAAGGACGACATCGCACTGCACAGACATCCACGCGTTGCACTCGCATCCTTGACGAAAATTTCCCCACCAACACACAAAACACATGCCAAGTGGATGCATTTTGGATGGGTGATGTAGAATTTTTCCTTCGGATTTGGATTTCTAAGGTGAGGGTATGTGAAAGGGGAATTTACACAAGGGGTGCAAATTTGCTCCTAAACAATAATATATACATTTCATAACTTTTCCCCTCAGGTACTACACATTTCAAACACTTAAACAAAACTTTTCATTCCTCTTGAAACTCTCATTTTACTTTAATTTTTATTTTCTTTTTTAAATATTAATTTTCCTTCTTGAAATTTCTACACACTCTTCAATATACCCCAATATCCAAGTCCTCATTCAAATCAAAATCATAATTTCCATTTGATATTAAAACTTGTAATCTTTATTTGAGATGCATTAGACTATGGAAAGAAGTGTTTGTTAAAAACTTTAATTTTTCTTTGAGACATTTCAAATTGTAGTACATATATTTTTAAATTTTGAAATAATTAGATATATGTCAAAATTAATCAATTTTAAAAAAAATATAAATAACATAATTTAACTTATATATACACTAAATAAATCAAATACATACATAATATTTGAATTAAAACATGTCATAACACAATATGAAAAGATAATAATAAAGATATTAATTTCAAGATCATGTATTTTAAATTTTGAATAAAAAATATATACAACATAAAAAAAATTACTTATTCATAATTTTATAAGTCTCCATTAAAAGATATAAGTACCAATTTTTTTTTTTTCTAAATATATCATAAAAATTAGGATAAATCTAAAAGTATATAAATAGAATCAACCAATAATTTCTAAAAACATAAAAAATAAATATCATATTACTAATTTTTGTTACCATAATTCTAATGTAGAGTAAGAGTAAGGGTAAGGTCTCATGGAGTGGGCTTCCTTAAAAATATCAGCGTATATTGCTTAGCTTTTTTAGGAATATTTTAAAGTTCTTGGTCCCATGGATTTAATCTTGCAATTTTGCTTAAAATTTTAAGCTCCAAAATTTAGGGAATCAACTATAGTGCTTTGATAAAAAATAAAAAATAAATCAAAATTCTCTCATTTTTATTTTCTAATAAGAATTTAAAATTTTAGATGAGAGGTCCAAGTGGCATAAAAAACTCCTAAGCTGTAGGGGCAATTTCTAGCCCCACCCCAATTTCACCAGCTAAAATATTCATTCCTAAAAGGTAGGGCCTCCTATTTTTTTGGAAAAGATTTCAATTAATCCCGTAGCACAATTTTCTTTTTCCCATGGGACCTTCTGCTCCATAAAAATAGAAGCCCAAGCCCCCCCATGGGACCATACAGTAAATCTCTAATCCAACTACTCATTCCTTTCACTTTACATTCTAATTACACAGATACTATGCTCATAAATTTTTATAGAATATTAATTCAATGTCACCTCTATTCAAATTATTATAGGCCAATAGAACTAAAATGACCCTTAAGATGCATGCATTAAATGAAATAAATAATGACTATGAGAAATATTTTTTCACTTCTCAATGTTTTGCACACAAATACATGGTTGTATAGTTCTTTGAGAGTAAGTATAATAAGATCACATACCATACAATAAGTCCATGCATTTAAACAATCATTGCAAAATGAATGTTTAGAATACTTACATTGTAACAAAGACAACTTAAATAATTTATATAGCTTATCTAGAAACTACTCAATAATTTTATTGGAGGTGCTTTAATCATTTGAATATAATGTTATTAAAGATTAAGATTTCACTAGTCATTCCTCTTAAATTACTTTTCAAGTATATAGATATCATAATTTATCATAGCATTCATTTAATATGATTTTCAATTATGAATATAAAATTATAGATTTTTTTTCTTTCTTATGTGTCATATTAATCTCAATGAAGAGGTGTTATTGATTGACCTTTCAACCACTTATATTACAACATGAGGCATTCTATAGTGATATCAACATAATGTTATGTCATGATCATGTTAAAAAAACATAATTAATATATATTTAAAAAAAACTATAACTATAACTAGGAAAATCAAATGTCTATCCTCTCAATAAAATTGAAATGAATGATTGCTTGAGAATATATATCTACATGTACTAATACAATTGTCCCATTTCAAATCATAATCCAAAACAATATGTAAAATAGAAAATAATGTATGGTGGCATTCATTGGTATAGTTTTCTAGGAATTGTGACTTGTGTGTATTAGTTAAAAAAGGTACTCTAAACCTTAGAAACATCACTTTCTTTTAGTACAAAAGTAAGTTGAACAAATAGTCATGAATATAACAAATACACATACAAAATATATATATATATTTTTTTTCAAAAAAACATAATATACCTAAACAACTTACACACTAGTGTAGTGATGACTTTATAATAACTATATTCTACATCCTCTACACATACCTTCCTCTTGATACCCAATTCAGAATACTTCCACCACACTTCCAATTCCAATCTTCATGTTCACACTTATAATATTAAATTAAGCGAATTTTAAAACTTAAAGTATCTAGATTGTCTACTTTCAATGACAATCCATTGTCCCATTATTTAAAAAATAGACTTACACATATTCATTTCATTCATGGCACAACATGACTCCGAATAGTGTTGGTGCATTTTATCCGTCTTGCCTTTACTTTCACAATTTTGAATTAAAAACTGCATATATTTAACATTGGTTTAAAAAACTAATCGGCATATTTTATGATGAAAACTTTTAAATACAAGTAAACGGTCACCAAATTTGGGTCCCTTAGAAGATTATGATATGTAAAGGGCTTCGTGTACACTACTTTGTCTCTATTTGTCTCGTCTACTACGTATGCGCCATGAAAATAGGTACAGCTACGCCGTTTGTGAAAAATAATAATGTTATTAAACTTGTAGTCTCTCAGAACATATACAGAAAACCTTCGGCACTGCATTGCTTTTCAGACCAGTGTGCTGCAAGACTTAGTAGCGGGATCCCACATGGCTGGCAGTAAAAACTGACGCCCATTAAGTCCATGCGCATTGTAACTCGCTCCCGTTGTTCTGTCAACGAACACCTCCCCTGCGTAACCAGCGTACGCGCCTTTCCCGTAAATTCCCACACAAGCCGACACGGCCTCCAGCGGAGCAGCAGCATCACCTTGAAAATATCCCGTATTAAGTGGGTTTGTCACCGCTCCCGCCAGTACAGTCGCGATGCTGATGATCATTCCGTCGATGCCCACGTCAGCGTTAGGGGGGACCAAAGGAGGGGTCTGAGGGCCATACAGTGGCTGATGAAACGGCCACGCACACTGACCGGGGCACTGGCTGACTGGGTTACCCACCCACGCATACGGAAGACGGGACTGTAATGTGTGGGCATGGTAACCGCAAGAGCTCACGCAGAACCTCTCCACCGCCACTTCCTCAGAGGTCAGCACCAAATAAATTGCGTTTGTATGGCTCGCCGGCGGCGGCAGAGCTCTGGATTTGACGGCGCTCTCGACCAGTGCGGCAATATCCCTCTTCTTCAACAACTTGCCAAGGGAATACGAATTATCCATCTTCTGCTTCCCCAGCCTTGCAATGCTCAGAGCGGCCACATTAGAGGCGCCGCTCTTGTATTTTTCAGTAGTCTTCCACCAGGTGGAAACAGAAGGCTGCTTGTTCTTCCCCTGCAATTTTGCAGCGAGGGACTGCAAATAGTCCGCCACAATGGACCGCTGAACTGGGCTAAATTTCCCATACCAGATCACATGTACATCAATAATCTTTGTGGAGAGTAGGGGTCCCTTATGGTATGTTAGAACGAGTGGCTGCTCCTTCACCAAAGCAGCATCAGCACCAGCTGCACATAGCTCTATAGCAAATACAAGCACTAATACCCTGGCACTAAGATGCCACAGATTAGACATTTTGAATAAACCACAATGTATATATCAGGAGCAATCTAGATGTAGCCTACAGATGAACGCGTGTTGAACTCCAAACAAAGAAATGGTGATGTGTTGAGCATGGTTAAGGATTTGAAGTTATATAGGCGCTTTGGCTCAAATGCACAGGGTAATCCCCTGTTGTGTTTAGTTTGGAAGGATCCAAATAGCTTCCAGAGCACGCGCCCCATTGGCTTCACCTTTGGCACTTCTTGAGAAAGTCTCCAAAAATCATGCTACACGTGTTTTGTCGACATTCTGCCGCCTCTTTACCCGAATCTGTACAAATATCTCCGGTATCTTGGAAATAAAAACTAAGAGTTGTTTAATAATATCTTGCTTGCATTTAAAATTAATTGCCTGCACGCTCTTTAGGAGACAGTTACCACGGCTTTGCAACTTGTATTGTTGCCCCTGGCGTAGTTTACAAATTCTGGTTTGGGTTTTATATTAAATTCACTATCAATTGTCCACCTAAACTATCAATCGTCCACTAAAAGATTTTATTGTTCTGTTTGAAAACGAGTAAACAACAGTAGTTTATAACGTACCAATGGGGTGTGACTATCCCAATAATTCTTTATCAACTTTAAGGTTATTTACAGAGCATACTTTTTAAAGTCGGAAATTAGAAGTGTAAAACAGAGAGTAATGGTCATCAACATTTTACTTGTGGCACAATGCATTGAAAACATGTTCCTCGTCTCTGTCGCCATTAACTTTTAGTGTTGAAGATGTTTAGTGGGCAATGATGGTGTAGATTATACCACTCAAACGTGTGGACCATCAAATGAGACGGGGCGATTCGTTGGGTGTTGGTATTAGTCATCGTCTCACGCAACAATTCATGAACTTGATAAGATGAGAAAGCGCCTCCCTCATTATGCTTTTGCAATTCATGCATGCTTTCTTGCCGCGAACGACTGCCCCAACAAACTTCTTTTTAATTTGAAACGTGCTTTTACGTGCTTCAAAATTACATTTTACGCACATCGATACAACTATATCTTAATTAAAACCCAAATTGACAAAATTGTCTCTTCCTCGACGATAACAAATTATCCGCCAGCAAAGCATTTAACAGTTGTAGCTTTGACTACCAAAGCCGCACCCCTCCAAGGAAATAAATAAATAAATATTATGCGTATAGAGACGCGGAAGCTGTGCTGTCGTTATTACACATACACGCCCAATTTATGGCACCCAGACAGAAAGCAGCCCATCCGTTGGGTAAGGCCGCCACGTTAACGGTGGAATTTGCCACGAAAGCCCCATGGCAAATTGGTCAGTCGTTATTGGTGTAACCTCTCTTCTCAATCGTTTTCGTCCAGCTCTGACTTCGCTGTCTCTGCCTATTTAAACCCAATCCTCCTCTGCTTGTTCCCACACCACACTTTCTCATTTCATTATACATTGAATCTTTAAAATCTGTGATTCACTGCAGATAAATCCGCCTAATAATGGCTGTTTTAGGGTCTATAATGATTGTCACTCGCCTATTGTTAATATGTATGGTAGCATTGTCCACAGTGGATGCTGCAGCTCGCTCCCTTCCTCAGTGGAGAAAGCTGTCTGCTCTGGTGGAAGAAGAGCCTCTTGTCCTCGAATACCACAATGGCCGTCTGCTTACCACGATTCCCATTCTCAATCTTCATCTCATTTGGTACGGCAATTTCACTTCTGCACAGCGTGCCATTGTGGACGATTTTGTGCAGTCATTGGCAATGGGAAACGACAAGCAGGCCTCTCCTTCTGTGTCTGCCTGGTGGAAAACAACAGAGGCCTACAGAGGCTCCGCCCCTTCCAAATTAAACGAAGCCCAACCTTTAAACCCTAGGCTGGGGAAGCAGAAGCTAGACGAAGCTTGTTCTCTCGGAAAGTCCTTGAAAAGAAGTGATATTGCCATGCTGGTGAAGAGTGCTATAGACTCCAGAGCTCTGCCGCCCCCTGAGAAGAAGAAAAGCAATGACGAAGCGGAGTTGTATTTGGTGCTCACATCTGAGGATGTTATGGTGGAGAACTTCTGCAGTAGCTCGTGCGGATTCCATGGAGGCAGCAGATCAGACATTGAATACGCGTACGCGTGGGTGGGGAACTCAGCAAGGCAGTGCCCGGGGCAGTGCGCGTGGCCATTTCATCAGCCTCTTTACAGCCCGCAGAGCCCTCCTCTGCTGCCGCCGAACGGTGACGTGGGCATCGACGGTATGATCATCAACATTGCGGCGACGGTTGCTGGAGCAGTCACGAATCCCTTTAACACAGGATACTTCCAGGGAGACGCCGCTGCTCCGTTGGAGGCAGTGTCAGCGTGTCCGGGCATGTATGGAAGCGGGGCTTATCCGGGTTACGCCGGGCAACTGTTGGTGGATGAGACGACAGGGGCCAGCTTCAACGCCCATGGCCTCAATGGCCGCGCCTTCCTTCTCCCAGCAATGTGGGATCCCACCTCCCGTTCCTGCAAGACTTTGGTGTAAATTACCGAAACAATTTTTGGAAACCGTTGTATACAATTCTATTCACAGACGTGGAGGGGTCCCACCTCCAGCTGGCTGTAATTCTTTATTCGTTTAATCTTTAGAATAAATAATTTTTTCTTTACACATAATTATCTTAATGCTATGAGATTTCCACAATCTGTCATGTTTAAGATTTTTTGATTTCTGGATTTTTTGATTGTGTTTAAGTTTTTTCATCAACGTTTCGGATCAAAAACTTAAACATAATAAAAAAATCCAGAAATCAAAAAATCTTAAACATAATTATCTTATTTAACCTGTGAAAGAAAAACCTTAATTATTTCCTATATTATTAGTTTTATTAATCAACGGATAGAAAAACTACTTACCTAGATTTATATACATCCAGACTAGTATTGAATGGTGGTATAATCAAATTTGACTAGAATGGTTGAGAAGGCTAACCGATCATTATATTAGCCACTATGAGGATGCTTGGATATCTAATACAATCATTCTCAGAATATTAGAATATCTACAATAGATGTCTAATATCTTTTGTTAAAAAAATAATAATTATAGAAATATTAGAATATTCAATAAAAACTTTTATTTTAATTAGAATTAGTAAGTAAAATCATATTTTGTGCTACTGTTTATTATAGTCATCTTGTTTCACACAAGGGTTTCAATTTAATAGCTTTTTTCTTTTTCAAATTCATAAAAAAATGTCATGTTTATATTGACATTTATTAGATTTTGTCATTTTACATAAGAATTAAGGTAACATAAAAGAGAAAACCAATGAGGGTTAAAATGAATTATATTCTATGATAAAAGTTGCACTTTAGTCAACCCATTTGAGAATAACATTGAATCTAATTCAATTATATAGAATGGAAAAAATACGGTGGTTGTTTTTAATTCTACTAATCAAGATTAGATAAACATAAATTCCATAAAAAATGAATGGAATCAAGAGGAAATGGATGGTATTATGAGGGATTAATGGTCAATATTCTTGACTACAACAGTTGCAAAAAAGTGGGGTATCCCTTATTGCACTTTGACTTACTATTTGTTAGCATTAACAATCATAATTAAGTTGAAGGAAGAATAACTAGAAGTTGTTTAATGGTGCAAGGATTCAATCAAATGCAACCATGGTCTTCAAGTAATTCAATTAAAGTCATATTTAGGAGATATTTATCAAACAAGGCCAAATCCATTCAAGAATAGTCTACTAAGTAAATCATGGTGCATAGAGTTTGGAAAATAACATCTAGATTTGATAGTAATGATTGCTAAGGGTCTTGATAGAGATGGATCGATGATGTTGCAAACAAATATTGTGGAATTTTTATATAATAACTTGAATAAAATGTCTAATGCAAATCAACATATGGAAAATAAATTATGGAACTATGATAAAAACAAGTATACAAGTAAGAAAAAATGTGGGATATCAATTGTCACAAATTGGGTAGTAGAAGTGTTCCCCATATTCTATCAAATCTTAGAGAGCAAATAAAAATATTGTGTTGTGTTAACATTTATCTTTTTAAGGAAAAAATATAGCTAAAAAATGCATAGCTAACTATGAATCATTGGCATGCATGGTATCCCAACAAAATTCTTGGGTGACTAAGGAGATCTTATTAAATTAGTTAAATTATTTTTCTAGTTTAGTGCCTAGATGAGTTTCATCCACAAATATGTATCTTTTATTTTTATGGATGTAGCAATCATGTTTCTTTCAACACAATCCAAGAGGCTAGATATTTGGGAATTAACCTTGTGACTTTGTCTATGGGAAATATTTATAAGCTTCAAGTATTAGATGTTAAGTGTGTTTACATCATTCAAGAAATACGTCAAAGATGCAAGGTCCAAGTGGATGGTAATGCATCCCAACATTAAAATAAGAAGGGAATAACTAGTTAAAACTAGTAGCAAATCTTTCAAGCTTATCCTTACATCCAACATTATTAATGTAGGTTTTCAAAGGTTTATAGTTTGGCCATTGAATCAAAATGAACCTACAAATGACATCAGACTAAGTGAAACATTCCATGTTGAAGAAGAAGAGTTGATAGCTATTAAAAATATATTAAGGTTTGTAGGATATTAAGAGGCCAAATTGTAAGAATGTTTGGTAGAAATGGTAGAGATTCATTCATCATATGGTGCAATGTTGATATTAAACAATCAACACTAACAAAAGAGGTGGATGAAAGCATGATCTTAGATACTCATGTGAGCCAAACATAAGAACCAACTGATTTAGATGATGGTATGAACTTGACAACATAGGTTAACACATGGGATTTGGTTAAAGAAGGAGCCATTAACCTTGGAATAAAAATTAGATTTCATGATGATGAATTTTCAAGGTCAATGCCTTCCCCTCCTCCACTTCCAAGAGAGATGGTTTATTATAATGAAAATCCCACATTTTGGAAAACTAAAAATTTGAATGCTAATGTAATATCAAATAGTAGGTGAGATGTACTCAAGATATACCAAACCATTTAGATGGTCCATTGAAGATTTTTTTTGAAGTTAACACTTGAAAGGGTTTATAACAAGAACAATCCCCTAAATGATTATACAATTAGGCTAGGTAGAAAATCTCAAAACCTTATAACATATGAAAATATATACACGTGTAGTACAAGAAGCAATAAAAAGAGAACTTACAAAAATAAAAACAAAGATAAAAGAATAGAAAAAGGAGAAGAAAATCCAAGGAACTGTAGAAAAAGAGAGGGGAAAAAAAACTTGGGAGAGGATTAAAGGGATAAAAGAGGGAAGAGGAAAATATCTAGCAATGAAGGGATAAGGAAATAAAACAAGAGAGGAAGTTTTGAAAAAGAACATAGGGAAATGATGAAGGATATGAATCAAGTACAAGATCTACAAGTACGAAGAGTTATTTGAATACTCACTCAAAATATCTACCTAAACAATATGTACAATGTATATTAAGTCCTCTTTATGTTTCTCTTAGCAACTCCCACGCCTAGTAGCTCCTCTAATTCCACTACATATGAAATTCAAATTTGTACTTAGATTGATAGTATTTCAATATTGTTTTAGTGTATATGTTTGTAATATGCAAAACGTTCATTGAAGTAAATTTCCTACGTTTTTACTATGCAAGTAAAAATAAACTATGTACAAGCCAGTGCAATAAATATTTTTCCTTGCTTTATTGAAGATATTTATGAAAAAAGATGCTATATAACATACAATTAGGATATCAATTCCATTACAATACTTCACAAAGTACAATTTCCAAGAAAGTACAAAACTACATACATAGCTCCTACAAGCTTCATGACATAAGATATAGATGGTCTAGGAATCCGCATTTCAAAACCTTGGTCCTTTGTTGCCTGCTGAGGAGGAGAAGCATCACTCAAGCACTTTTCCACCAACCACAAACTCATATATAGTCCCCCGCACATCTATCAATGATAGATGTCCCTACCCTTAGATGAAGGTATTGGTTGGGTAACCTCATACGACATACCACTTTGAGCTTAGTGTTGTGCCCTACATGACTAGGATTTTATAACCTACACTAGGTAGCCCTCATGCATTTAAATGGACATGATGAACTGACAGTGAAGTCTCGACATTACACTAACTTCAGTGAAGTCATCGAACTTTCACACTAATTTGGCCAAAGTGTTCTCACTTAGTATAATCAAGTGATTGATCTAGGAGGATCCAGAAGAACCTAAAATTTTCACAGTCTCAAAATCTCTCAGAATTGGTGTCATTGGATAGAGTCTGTCGACATGAACCTGATGCAACTCGAACGGGCTCAAAAGGAGTCCATATTCAAAAGTTGTGAGCAGTTAAAGTTCTGGAAAATCGACAAATTAGAGGGCTCAAAAAGGGAAAAAAAATTGAAGTCATCAGTGGTCAAATGCATCCAGAGAGCTCGGCTAAGAGCTTCGACGCAACTTGTTTCATCAAAAACGAAGTCCATTTGCACAAGATACAAGCGGTCAAAGTTGGCAACATACGTTGACCTCAATGCCTCGTCATCAGTCTAGTTAGCACAATGGCCAATCATCCCTTGACACTCGTGTCATCTCACCTCTCCACATGGCAGGCCATTATTGGAAAAAGGTGGCATAAATATGGATTAAACCATATTGTTAAAAAAAAAACATGTATGGTTTAAAAAAAAAAGAAGAAAGGAGGATTTGGTGGGATTTTATCCCTTAAAATCCTCTTGCCTTGCCCATAAAACAAGGAGAAAATAAAACCCGTAAACTTATATTTCAACAAATTTAACCCCTTTAACCACCTTTCTCATATTTCAACGAATTATGATATTTTAAGGGGCTTAAAATAATTGGTTAAAGATTTTTATGTTAAAGAGAGGTTATAAACGAATTGTAAAAGAGGGAATTTTGTTAAAAGGGAGTTATTTTTTTTAAGAGGGTTATTGTTTTATTTGTTCATGGGGAGTTATTTATTAAATATGGAGGTTACACCCCATATAGCATATTTTATGTATAAAAAGGGGGTATAGGTTCTTAATTTTTCAACCAAGTGATGGAAAATTATTGGAGAATTGTGAAAGAATTTTTGGAGAGAATTAGAATGCTAATGGAGGGTTTGATTTATTTTTGAGAGGAAGAATTACAAGGTGTTATTATACACCAAAATTGTAATAGTGAGAGAGATTGTGAGAAATTTTGTACAGGAGTAAAGCTTGGGTGATGTACATAAGCCATAATTGCTTGGCATCATTAATAAAGTAGTTCCTCGTTGAGAAGCGGACCCGAAGACGTAGCTCAAATTGAGCGAACTCCATTATCAAGCTCGTGATCTCTCTTCTTCTTTTCTCTTTTATAATTCTCTTTAGTATTTATTTCTTGAGTTTCTAATTATGATATTTAAGAAATTAGTTTATGTTTTATTAATTTTGGATAAGAACAAGTGAATGCTAATTTTCATAATTTCAATGGTTAAGATTCATAACCACGTAATTATGCTCTAGATCGGGGTAAAATCTGTGGTTGGGAGTAAAGTGCAAATGATTTGTAGCTCTTTAATTACAGATCAGTGATGGTCTACCATTCACCTACACTATGGCAAGCTCGTTTTGACCTAAGGAAATTATATCTATGCCTAGGCAATCCCTCTCCATAGGTAAGCTACTCCCTAGGATAACCTATCTCTTAAACACAACCTAAGGTAACACAACTCAATAAGCAAAGTACAAGTTCCCTCCCTTCACTGGACAACATTCCCAGGATTAACCTTCTAGCCATCTAGCATAAATAACTATCTAGTTTTGAGCGTACCCTAAGCTTGTTTAGGTTTGATCATATCTAGTATAATTACAATACCTATGATAAACATAACCTATTACCCATGACTACACATGCCTAGTATAATAATACCCAAGACAAACAATCTCTCCTATCATGGAGTACTTACAAACAATGTACAAACTAAGCATATAGATTCTACTTTTCTTCCAAAGTAAACATTACTTCAACATGCAAGTATCAACATGACTAGTTCAATCAATCAAGACATAACACATTCAAAAGAATAATCAAAAGTAGAATATCCTCATGCATGTTTTATAGCTTCCTAATTCGACTAGTTGTAGTCACAATGTTCACCTTTAGAACATCAACTCTCTCCAACAAAGTCTCACAACTTCTTATCTCTCAAGTTGGCAATTGCTTCTGTCCAAAAGATAACTAAAACTCTCTTAATTCTCAAGACTTTCCCTCACTATTTAGACAAAATATTGCAAATAGAAAAGCACTCTAAAAAGCATATTTGTTGCACAAGAAATAACGCATAAAAGAGATAATGAGGCGTCCCAAACAATGAACTCTAGCTGCTATTAATACAACAAGTAACTACACTGCCTACAATTTAGGCATGATATTGATAGTAGCAAGCATGCATAGCAACACCACTAACACATCTTTGAAAGGTGGAAAATAAGTAAGTAAATACTCAGCTTGAATACCAACATATCGACCCACTTATTGACAACAATTGGAGAATAAATCAACTCTCCATGTGATAGAATTCGACTGTCAACAATAAGCAGAATTCTATGATAAACAGAACACAAAGGTGGCACGATTTTACTCTCAAGAGAAATAGTCAATAACAAAAGCATGCTGCCCATAATAGCATTGACTTAGTTTGTGTTGAGTATCAACTCATTTACTTAATTGATTAAATAAAGTCATCGATTGTTCAATGTACTAGATTTAATAGCTGTTAGATTTGTTACGACAAATCATGGTGATGTTGTTGAACAAGTCCATGATACATAAAGGTGTTGACCTTTCCCATTATTGAATTTAATGTTTATACAGTTTGCATATTTATACTCTCTTTTAGAATGACAACAAGAGCATTAAAAATGGCTCATGAATACAATCGTATTCATCTCAAGGTTTTGGCCATTAAGTCGTCCATGATTATTCACTTCTAAGCCAAATATATTAAACACTATAATTGGCTGATAATCATTGTTTGAAATAGTCAATCTCAAAGTAAATGATGTTTAAATATAAATACCATGTATATATATATTATCAAACATGTCCATATATATATTATGTATACGTATAAATGTATATGTTAGTATATATATTTATTTTTATCATAAAACAATAAAGCATGTTTATATAATTGATATACAAAAGAATACATCAATATAGCAATCACATTGTTATATTAATATATCGATTGTGCATACATATATATGTATATATATATGCCTTTATGTACATGTATGCGTATGTACACATGTATCAATACATGTGCATGGGCATATCCATTTGCTACCATATGCATGTATGGATACACATATACATATGGATATATGTATATACATTATATATATACATGTAAATATATACATTTTATTCCCACACCAAAATCATACACAATTACCATGGTGTTTGATAAGAAACTACGAGCGATATGTCTATACGTATACATACACATGTCGTTGGTTCCATTGGATAGTTCCATGCGCATAAGCAACTCATGCATGAGTGTGCATAGGTATGTCTACCTATGCAACCTCATGTACACGTTCCTTGGTGTGTATAGTCTATCATCGCCATGCATGTGTGTATGCATACAGATACCTCATATACTCATTTATCAATTCAAGCATGGTAACAAGAAGGAAATCATAAGCTCATCAAATAATCATCACCCAATAATGCGCCCAATAGTAAACTAGAATTTTACTAAAGAAAAAATAACAACTAAGGTTGACTTGCCAACTTCCCACTTAATACCCTGACTCAATTATTCTATTGTGGTGTGTTTAAGCTTAGATAGGTTACATTACTGGTTACCCGACCGAGACCTTTTCCTGAGTGATACTTCCCCTCTACCTGGAGGAATTGTACATGTACCTACAAACACTAACACATGTACACAACAGTCATTTGTTCATAAAAAAATGCAATATACACATTACATCTCCAAAGTTAGAATATCAACACAATATTCATTCATTTATATAAATGCATTCCTTTATATAACATTAAATGAGATGACATTCATTCATAAGGTAGTGATAACAAAGTGCACACACAATTTATTCATCCACTGAATTCACATTACATTCACATTTTACCCTACATAGTAATAGAAAATTGTAATTACACAATTGGGGTGTAACATACTCCCCCCTTGTGAATCAACATCCCCGGTGATTTTATGTAGCAACATAAAACAAAATATACAATCAACATATTGTTCAAGCATTCTCATAAGCTTCTAAAAAAATAGGAAACTTTTGCTAAATCTCAGCATAATCTTCCCAAGTGGCTGAGTCTTATGCATACTAATCCCACTGGACTTTGCACTGCATAACCTCCCTATTACACACGCAAAGCTTACTTGTTCTGAGAGCCTTGATGGGCTTGAGTGTTACCACTTTGGGATCCTATACCTATAAAGTAGTCCAATCAATCGCATGATTATCATCAGATACATACCTCTTATGGTAAGACACATGGAAGACATTATGCATTCTAGCAAGAGCTAGTGGCAATGCTATTTGATAGGCAACTGGATTCACTTCCTCTAGAATCTCAAAAGGACCAACATAATGTGGGGCTAATTTGGAAGACTTTCCAAATTTAATGGAGCTTTTGTGAGGTTTTACTCTCAACAACACTTTGTCACCTATGGAAATTTTTTGAGGCACTCTCTTAGCATCGACATAACTTTTCTAACGATCGTTAGCTTCAACCAACCTTTACTTCATAATCTTAACGTTCTCATCCATCTCAGCCAACATCTTTGGTCCAAGAGTCACTCTATCCTCAAGTCTATCCCAACTTATAGGAGTTTGACACGTTCGACCATTCAATGCTTTGAAAAGGATCCATCTTTATCACATAATGATAAGAATTGTTATAAGAAAATTTGACTAAGGGTAAGCAGTCTTCCCACTTGTACTGTTGATCCATGCAATACATCCTTAGTAGGTCTTCCAATACTTGATTCACCCTTTCTGTTTGTCCATCTATTTTTGGATGATATGCTGAGCTAATATTCAACTGATTCCCTAGTGTAGAAAACAAGGTTTTCCAAAACCTAGAAGTGACTCGTGCATCCCTATCCGAGATAATCTTCTCTGGAATTCCATGCAACCTAAACACTTCTTGCACAAACTTCCTAGCTATGATAGGTTCTCCATCGATTAGATTCACGGGTATAAATTGTGTGACTTTGGTAAGCTTATCTACTACCACAAGAATGGCATTGTGCTTATTTCTTGACATAGGTAATCCTTCCACAAAGTCCATACTTATGACTTGCCATTTCATTTCAGGTATGTCATGTGGATATAACAAGCCTATAGGATGATGGTGCTCTAATTTCACCCTTTGACATTCCAGACACCTAGCCACAAAATTAGCAGCATCTCCTTTCATCCCTTTCGAAAAATATAACGGTTTCACATTTGCCATCATTTTGGTCACTCTAGGGTGTCTAGAGTACAGTGCTTCATGTACTTCTTTCCATACCGGATTCCTTAATTCCTCTATGTCAGGAACATACATCCTACCCTTATATCTAAGCAATCCATTAGGTACAAAATGAAAACCCTCATACCTAGAATCTTGTGGATTATTAGCAAGTGCCTACTTGACTTGCAAGTAGTACTCAACCTCTTTGCACTTTTGCAACACTTTCCCTTTAAATTCGGTTTGAATCATTACTATGGAAGCAATGTGGCGTCTTCAACTCAAGGTGTTAGCAACCCAATTTTCTTTCCCTTTTATATAACTGATATTGAAATCATAGTCGGCTATTAACTCCAACCATATTCTTTGCCTAGCATTCATATTAGGTTGAGTGAAAAGGTGATTTAACCCATTATGGTCAGTTTTCAATTCAAAGGGTTTCCTTAACAAGTAGTGCCTCCACATTTGCAATGCATTAACCATAACTGCTAACTCTAAATCATGCGATGCATAATTTTTCTCATAAGGTTTCAACTTTCTAGATTCATAAGCAATCACTTTCCCATCTTGCATTAACACTCCTCCCAAACCTTCCCCGTATGCATCTGTGATAACTGTAAAGTTACCCTCAAGATATGGTACTTTCAAGATCGATACAGTGGTCAACTTCTCTTTAAGTATATCAAAGGCTTCTTGTCACTTCTTAGTCCACTCAAATTTCTTTCCTTTTCTCTGCAAAGAAGTAATTGGAAAAGCAATCTTGGATAAGTTCACAACAAAATTTATATAGTACCTGGCTAGACCCATAAAACTTCTAACCTTAGACACATTCTTGGGTATAGGCCACTCAAGTACTGCTTTGATCTTAGTGGGATCTATAGAAATTTGGTCCACTGAGATTACATGCCCTAGATAATGCACTCTCCTTTGGAAGAAAGTATACTTAGATAGTTTACCATACAACTTGTTCTCTCTTAAACGTTGCAGAACTATCTCTAAATGTTTACAGTGACCTTCCTTATCCTTAGAATAAATCAGGATGTCATCTAGAAATACTAGGAATTTTTTTTTATCTAAATGGTCTTTAAACACACTATTCATCAGATTCATGAATGTGACAAGTGCATTTGTCAACCCAAAAGGTAAAACTGTGAACTCATAATGTCCATATCTAGTTCTAAACATAGTTTTAAAGATATCTTCATCTCTAACTCTTAACTGGTGATATCCAAATCTCAAATCTATCTTCGAGAATACAATATCTTCACCGCACAACTTTGTTAAGCATACGATAATCGATGCACAATCACAAAGTGCCATCTTTCCTTTTCACAAAAATGATCGACACTCCCTTGAGGTGAAACACATTGTATTATCAACCCTTTTGACAACAGTTCATCCAACTGTGCCTTAAGCTCCACTAGCTCAGTTGTCGTCATCTTGTAGGGAACCTTGGAAATAGGTTCAGACCCTGGAATCATATCTATAGAGAAATCAAATATCCTATTCCGTGGTAATCTAGGTAACTCATCTAGAAACACATCCAAAATTTTTCTCAATATAGGATATCTTTGCATGTCCAACATTCCAAAGTCATCTATCTCACCGTCTTCCATCTCTTGGAAACTCTAGGGATCCAAGTTATCAAAACTTTCTTCAAGTTCTTCAAGCTTAGAGACAAAGAGTTTACACCCTTTTTTCATAGCCCTCACTAGTTGGATTACTGAGATTTGACAAATCTTCACGTCTCTAGGTATCCCTTGGAATTTTACTTAGTTACCAAGATCATCTAGGAATTCTATAGTTTTCACATGGAAATCTACCTTAGCCCTATGTCTCCACGACTTGTTCATACCTAAGATAACATCATAGGATCCCAAAGGTGCAACGTAAGGGTTTACTTCAGTAGAGAAACAAGGTAGCTCTATCCTAACCTTGAACAAAAAATTGTTCCACCTTTGCTCTTGCCTGGTTTGCATACTCTACATCACAAGACATTGCCATGTGTCCAAAATTTCTAGATAATTGTTTAGCTACTTTAGGTGAAATGAAATTCTTAGTTGCACCTATATCAATAAGAACTGAAATGGGTGATGAGTCTAGTTTACGGTTTAATTTTGGTAGAATTTATGATCTATTTGTTGAAGTTGTCATGGACCTTGATGTTTGAATGTTGATATTTCCTTAGAACCATAGACATTGGGCCTAATTTTATTTCTACAAATCTTTAATGACATTGGCATGTTATATGGACTATATGTGTTAATTCTACATGTGGATTAATGAATGTTCTTTAAGATAGTTACAGATATGTGATTATTGTGTGTACTAATATTGCCATGTAGATATGATTAGAGGCCACTAAATTGAGTAGATTTTGCCGACTGGTCATTTACCATAACGGTTAACAAAGTGGTCATGCAAAGGTTAATGAAGGGAAGACTATCGATGATAGGAGATTCCTCACGCTAAGAAAATATAGGCATTACTATTGTGCTAAATTTGTGTTGAGGCAAGCATGTCGACCAGATTTTGTGCATGCATAACTGCCTCTCCACTTTTCATGATTTCCCTAAAGTGGCGTCCTCCTAATCTGTTGGAGTTGACCGCCTTGCTAGGTGATTAGTTAGTAGCTTCTTTTCCTATAAATAAGACTCAGATGCTCCTTCTTAGGAGGTTGTGTGATCCGATGATGTACTTGCATTCTTAGTGTTTAGCATACAATTACACTGCTCTATTGTACTCATGTTTCCCAATGAATAAAATGAAGATATAAGTCTGTGCATCTGATTTTACATTAGTTTTAAAGGATACTCATCCAAGGGGGCCCACTTGGTGACCATTTTATCCCTTAGTTTAGTTTAGTTTAGTTATTACTTTTGTTCAGTAATTAGTTAAGAATCTGGCATGTATGTTCTTGCAACCACCAGAATTCCATTCTGTGACTGTTCCTGCAGCTAAAGTAGACAGAGTAGTTTCTTGTTTACATTTGCTCATATTTTCATTTCTTTCATGTATTTCAGCTTAGCATAGTTGTTGGTTGATGTTCATCACTTATATTATTTCTTTCTAAGAAATTTACCTTCAACATTATGTTTTTCTTAGTTGTAGAATGAATATGGCTACTTTGGATCCTTAGTGCACATACTGTGCTGACCCATTTCAAGTTCACGTCCCTGGATTGACAAGTTAAATACACCTTAATGATGATTGAAATGGCTATTCAATTTAGATGTCCAATCTCTGAATCATAGTTGTAAGGGCTTAGTTGTTAGATCATTGTATGAAGCCAACATTTTTGGTGTCTATCACATCTTGAACTCTGATGCTTCTTGTTTTTTGCTTTCTATGGATTTGATATATGATTGGATGTGTGTCTATAGATTACATAATGAATACTATGGTGCTTTTGGTGTGATTAAATATGAAATGTTGCTTTAATTTAAGAAAAGGTGAATGTTTAGAATGCAAGTTATTTTGAATGTGATGAAAAATGGAAAATTTTATTTGAATTCATGAGTTTTAATGTTTTGAGTATATCTTTATGTGGATACTAATTTATTGATGTGTACCTGAGGGTATTGAGATGCAGGCTGTCAAAGACCAAGGGTGTCGCTAAGGAGAGGTTATTAGCATCCTGGAAGGGTACCATAGGAATGGATATCTCGCATACACACACATGCACGTAGTGTCATTTAGATGCATGCAGTTTCAATTTAATTAAATGCATAATTGTGTGGTTTTCAGAATGTTTATTTTAATTTATGAAATGGAAATAAAAATGTGATGGAAATATTAGAAGGTAATTTAGTTTAAAGAATTTTATGTGCACATGCTTTGTGGTGTAAAACAATTGTTAAAAAGTAATTATTAGTTGGTAATTTGTTATTTGTTGGAAATAGGATGCCATTTAATTGCAAATCCTAAACATTAATTATTTCATGTATCTCCTAAGTTCTTGGAATGTGTTCAACAACACCAAGATTAGGATGAGATAAATATTTGATGAAATAATCACGATTATTGACATTTTTAATTAATTCTAAATGTTATGAGCATGTGAGGGCATCCATTGTGAGTTCCTAAATAATAGGGGCACATGGGGTGCCCACATGGTAAGGTGACACTCACCTTGAGTTTAGTTAAATATTCAGAGTAACAAATAACACTTCTGTATGCATGTAAAGATCCTAGGAATTAGGGTTTGATGTTTGCATGCATGAAGTTCAGTTCAAATCAATTCAGTTCAGTTCAGTTCAATTTAGTTCAGAATCAGTTTAGTTCAATTCAATTCAGTTCAATTCAATTTAGTTCAGTTCAGTTGTCTTCAGTTAGTTTTAGTTGTATGCTACTTGACTTCAGTTAACTTGGAATGCATGGCTAATAACTTGAGTTGTATGACAGATAACAGGGACTACCTCCAGTTAACAAGAGATGACCATTCTTGCATGAATGGTGTTGAGTAAATTTTTTAGTTAACAAGAAATGACTTGGACCCAACTTGGGTGCCCAAGTTGGCTTCTTGTAATTAACTCCCTTGCATGATAAGATATTTTTGAAGGCTCAGTTAAGTAGGATTACTTTTGGGTGCCATCTTTGGGGAAGATCTTTGGAATTATCACCGAAGTGAAGGATGAGTTGTAGCTTCAGTTTGGGATGCCCAAATGGATGAAGCACATGTTCTAAGCTTTAGTTTTCACAGACGAACTCAACTTGAAGCAATATGGCGTACCTTTGCTAGGGCTTGGGCTTGGGCGTTGTAATTGTCACCTTTGGATATTACAAGATTGCTTATTGCCTCTATATCTCATTCAAGTTGAAGAGAGTTTTCATAATTGTTAATTACAGGTTGTGAAGAAGATTGGGGAAGATAGAAGAAGCATTCTCAAGCAATAATTGGAGCTATTGTAATTCAAAGATTGAATAATAGAATAATTCTTGGTGGAGTTTTTTCCTGAAAGGGTTTCTCCATGGTACATCTTGTGTAATCTTTCTAATATCCTATCTAGTTCTTCTATCAACTTCTGTCTACATTCTACAACAGTAAAATGGATTAATAAAGATAATCACCCACAAAGAATATATGTAACAAAGGAAAAGCTTATTTAGATCACCAATATTAAAGTTCTACAAAGTATTAAGCTAAGAAAATACCTCATTTTTCAAGGCAAATGAGGATCATAGTTTTACTTTGTCATGGATATATCTCATATACTATTTCTTTATGGCTTGCATAGCCCATCTGTACATGTAACTTTATTTCATGAATATAACATTTATGCAAACTTGTTTATTGTATCATTGAAATAGATTATTTGTTTATTGTATCATTGAAATAGATGATTTGTAACACCCTTAATGGTGTATGTACATTGATAATGTTATATGAAATTACTTTGAACATTTATGGATAACTATTGGTATACATGTTATGGATATATCATGTGATAGATGTACCTCTATCTCCTTACTTGTAATGAATGTAACTCAATTACTATATTTTGTATGGAATGGAAATCTTTCGGTCCTTACATTTTGGTATCAGACCAGCAAGGTTCAACTCTAGGACCTATGCCTAATTATGCTTCGTGCTATGCTTTTCTAGGGTAACTCCTAATGGATGTTAGATACTATCAACGGGAACAGGTAGGAGGATCCCGTGGTGATCCCAATGATAAGTTGGAACATATTTTGGCCATTTTGATTAGACAAGAGGCTAGGATTGACAACCCAAAATAGGCAAGACATACTAGGCCATCTGGGTTGAATCCTGGTGAAAGCAAAAACAACAGGAATGAACCAAATGGAGAAAACCCTGAGATTGAAAGAAATCAAAGTAAGCTAGGGAAGGTAGCTGAAGAATTGGGTAAGGACCTCAAGAAGGTTGTGCCACCAAAGTTTGATGGAAAATATTTTGGGGATGGAGTAAAATCTTGGATCATTGAAATGAAAAGGTATTTTTCCCTACAAAACTTGTCCGATGAAACTAAGGTTGAATGGGGGTCATACCAGCTCACTAGTGAAGTTGCCACTTGGTGGGAGAATGAAAGGGATGATAGACAATTTTTGCATGGTAAGGTAACATGGGAGGAATTCTTGTAGATATTCAGAAAGAGGTGGCTTCCACAGTCCTATTTTGATAAAAATATGACATAATTTCAGGTACTCATTCAAGGAGGAATGACAATGACACAATATTGGGAGAAATTCTCTCACTTACTTAAGTATGTACCCCAATACCAACATGATGAGAGGTTTCAAATTCAAAAATTCATTCTGGGGCTTAGGCCTCAAATTGGAAATGAGGTGGACATGCATAGACCTACTACCATGGACGAAGCTTTTGAATTGGCACTTAAGTAGGAGCATAAAATGCAGCAGGTTGTAAACTACAGGAAAAGCAGAGATGCTAAATATGGCAAAAAGAAACCCCAAGGAAACCACCAGGGAAATATTAATTAGGAT
>VDFB02035660.1:0-88262 GCA_007258455.2 Sequoia sempervirens | reverse complement strand
GACCTCTTGCTTGCAACAGGATGCTTTAGTCTACTGAGCTAGGCCCTCGACCCATTATTATTATATTTTTCTTAACATGTTATTACCTTAATTTACTTATAAATACAAACTTTCAAACTATGTTCAATTAATGAAGTGTTTTTGTTTTGTTTGAGGTTTTTTTGATTTTAGATTATTTTTCTAATCTTTTGTTATTAGAAATATGAATCTAAGTTGTTATTTTTTCTACTGAAAATTAACAAATGAATGGAAGTTAAAGATTTAATGGTATCCCTTCTATCAAAATTGTTTGGAGACCTCATTTATTATTCATGATATTTCAAAAATTTGAGTCTTGATGAATGACAAAAACAAAAAAGCATACTATAATCTTCACTAAAAACAAATAACACTTACCTTCCATAACCAAAACAACCAATACTAAAACTATGTAATAAAACATATACATAAAATAATAATAAAACAAGCAAGTAATAATCATCCACATCAAAGAGAATAAAATAATAAAAGAGCCCACTTCATCATAAATTTAATATTTGCCCATTATTTCAACGTATGCATCCAATCACCTTTCTTGGTTATCAGGTGGTTCAATTATTTTGGTTATGAATGCTCCCACCTTTTTAGGTAGGGTGGGGTCTGGTAATTCATGACAATGGGGACTTAGAGGAACAGGACAGCGCGAGAGACATGCTAACGGCACCTAAGGTTGGGTTAGTAGTACAACAATAATTGAAGATTTTTATTAGTATAGAAAAATAGACTATTATAGTAAATAACAATAATAGAGAGTTGCCCCTGGTCCCTCCAGTCGCAATCCCATCTCAATCAGATTGCACAAATTACTATAATGTAATCATGCTAATAGGTGTCTCACATTAGTACAATTATATTTTAGTATTAAAAAGTGATGTTCATCACAATTATGTCTTTTCGATTAAATTGCCTTTTTGCTTTTTTCTATAATGAAGAATATAGACCATAAAAGTTATTTTTATGGTATCACTCTTTATAATTTTGGAAAGGAAAAATATGGTCTTTTCTAGGGTAGCTAGGTTGGTAAATATAAATAAGAACAAATTATGTTAAGAATATAATGTGAGTGTAGTTTGAGTGGAATAGAAGAGATTAAATTTGATAATATTAGACAGTAAGTATAACTATGATAATTGTAATTAATGAAGAGAGAAAATGTTTAGTTATATGACTATCAATTATATGTTAATTGATGGAAACAATGATATTGATGTACCGAGAAATTTAGATATGCTTTAGATAATCATGTATGTGGATCAAAAGTAAAAAAATATATAAATTTTTCTCTATTACAAGTTAGGATTACTATTCTAGATCAACTTTATAGTAACAACCTTGCCTTGTAATTGCAATCTTGATATTTGTTATTCATTTTGTTTTATTAATTCTTAGACAAATGAAGTTCTAGGTAGTGAAATTTTGCATTGTCACTCTTACGTTTTCTTTGTTAAGTTGATGGTACTTAAAAATACCTTTATAGAAAACAGCCTTAAAAAATCTACCTAAATTCGAAAACGATTGATAGGTGATTGAAAAATGAAAAAAATAGAACAAATATAAGTCATTCAAGTTTGATTGAAGTACCTTCGATTGAACCTATTTAATAGCTATGCAGTGTTGCATCACACCTAATGATGGAAGGAGGTTTCATCTAAGGGGATCAATAAATCCATCTTAAATTAAACCCCCTTAGAAAACTATATACAATGCAAAGTGGTATTGTTTGAAATGCACAAATAGGATTAGATTGAAGAGGGTTAAATGCAACCCACTTTGATCAAAATTGTCTATGTGGAATCTTCATGATATTTTCCCCCCACCTATTCACATGTAGAAATTCTAGAGTGAGAAAAAATATTGTGTCATGAATGCAAGGTTCAAATGAAGCCACCTAGAGATAGGATTTTACAATAGTGTTTCCCTTGGAATTATCTATCAAAATAGTATAATAAATAGTGTATTTTTAATATTATATTTTTAAGTTATAAGAGAGATACATCCATTACAAAAATTTAAAGACTAATTTGAGACAATAGCAATAATAGCAAACTAGGTTAAAATGTTCAAAACAATACACTATAGTCTAAATTAATTTCTTTGTTGCAATAAAATAAAAATTGATAATTAGACAAAAGAAAATGTATTATTGAAAAAAAAGTATAAATTTTCATTAGTAGAAACTAAAAGTTAATAAAATTATCAAATTTTTTTACATATTAGATATTATAGTTATTGGTCTAATTCTAAGAAATCTTTTTTAAAATCATCCAAATGGAATAGGATAACACTCACAACTAGAAGAGTACATCATGAGAAGTATGTTAATGTACTAGAGATAAAATAATACATAATATTTTTACCCCTATCATGGAAAAAATAATCATGATACAACCTTAAATGGAAAAAAATAATCATGAATATACAATAAATGACCCTCAGTTGGCATTCATACGAAGGAGAACGCTAGTGCAGGGGCACCATTGATCATGAGTAGACTTTAGGATTTTGAGTCAATACATATTAAATAAGGTCATGGAGACCATTTATTATTGTAATGAGTCCTATTAGACAGTAATTAGGTGCTTAGAAGGTCAATATTGCTAAAAGTGCAAAAATAATGAAAAGTTGTTATTTGTGCAAAATGCAAGATTTCAAAATGTTGTAAAAGGCAGATTTAGAAGTCCAATGGTCACATAAATTTGAATGGCCGTTTGAGGTAGTTGAAATAGTTGGTTTTGGTGGGAAATTTTTTTAAATATGATGAGAATCCCAATGTAATGGTTGTTGAAACATTTTCTTGATATAAACACAATAAAATTACTCTGTTTTGTTGCATTTTTCTATATTTTTTGAGTTTGTAGGGTACTGTACAGACTCATACATCAGCTTTAAGTTCTAAGTTGGCTTGTATTGAGTAAGGGCATGTGTTAGCTTCATTTGATATATGGTTTGGAGATTTGATACAAAATTTGTGGGTGGTTTGATTCAAATTACTAAAACTATCTATGTAAGTTTAGTTTATAAGGATTTAAGGGTTTAGAAATATAAAATTTCCATTCCACCTATTGTTTGGGTTGTGACTTGGTTGAATGGGAATTATTGGGTAGTTTTAGGTGTGTAGATAATATCTTGAGTGCAGGGTTGGTCATTTAATGGTGTGGGCATGAAGCCCTAAAAAGGAAAATGGTGATTTTTTAGTGTAAAGGGGAGGTTTAAGAGTGGTAAAGTGGAAAATCATTGAGGGAAGTCAATTTGGATGATGAATTGAGTTTATACAAAAAATTTAAAGGATGTTTGATGAATTGGCTAATTGGATAAAGGCCAGGAATAGGCATTTTCAATAAACCCTACTTGTGAAGGGTTAAACTAAGGGTTTTGTGAAACGTTGATTTGGAGGGCTCTCCTAAAGATAAAAATTAAGGAATTGGTGGATTTGGTGACTGGTCTAAGTATGTTTGTAATAATTTTGCATGGGAAATAAGTTTAGAGACTAGTTTCTTTGGAAAAGTGACCTAATTGGTCAAGTTGCAAAGTGAAGAAGGTCTAATTTTGTGATGATTGGTCCAAAGAGACCCTAGTTGTATTTGAGGTATGCATTGGTAGGCCCAAATGGGTGTTTGAAAACCTATTGGTCCTGGTTGGAAAGGACTTCTCAAAGAAGTTATACTCGATTTAGCCAAGTGGCTATACTACAAGGAATATTGAGGGTTTGTTGTGATATGGTGAATTTGAGGACTTGAGACTTCGAAGTTGTTGTTTTGGGTTGAGATTGTGTTGTGTGGTGTTGCAGACCTCCCTTGGTTTTCATCAAGAGAATAGTTTCACATTGACTCCATTGATTGAAGAAACTAAAGAATAAGGTGAGATTATCATGATTGGAAGGAAAGAGTTTGTGAGTATTAAAGAAGATAAGAATAAGGGGTTGGAAGCCATTTCTAGGTTTGATAGTGTTGGGATAGTGGATAGAAGAAATCAAAACAATATATACAGTCAGTTGCTAAGAAGGATGTTACCATGTGGAAAAGAAAGGATGGAATTGTGTCTCAGTTTGATACGGTGTAGTATGAGAGTGAAGTGCTTGTGGAAAAGCAAGAAAAAAGTGAAGGGGTTCTAGTTGGGATAGTCATGTGCCATGTGATAGTAAATAAAGTGAAGAGGAAGTAAAAGGTTGATGCAATGGAGGTTTATGGAAGTGATAGGATAGTGGTTAAGAGGACAGAGGTTCCTGAGTTTACTAGTAAAGAAGTTTGTAGGTCTGACAGTGAAAAAGGTGCAGTCAAAAAGAGAGTTGGATAGAGGTTTAATCCTGAAACAAAAATGGTAGAGTGGGTAGTTGATAAAGGATTGTGTGCAGATGTGAAGGTGAGTAGGACATTAGGGTTTGATGATGAAAAATTTAAGGGACACCCCACATAATAGTGTAACAAAAGGGAGCATGTTTGAAGTGATGACAAGGTCAAGGATGACAAGTAAGATGTGAATCAAAGCCAAAGAGAACCTGATGAGAGAATGCAAGAAGGTCTGAGGCAAGGGAAGATCAATGGTGAAAAATTTGCAAGATCATTTCCAAGAGACTTGGAAAAATTCAAAGGTGGGGTGTATGGTGTAGGGGCACCATTGAAAAATTCTTGTTAATCAAAGTTGATCATGAATAGACTTTAGGATTTTGAGTCAATATGAATTAAATAAGGTCACATTGGAGACCATTTAGTATTGTAATGAGTCATATTAGATGGTAATTAGGTGCTTAGAAGGTCAATATTTCTAAAAGTGCAAAAATAATGAAAAGTTGTTATTTGCGCAAAATGCAAGATTTCAAAATGTTGTAAAAGGTAGATTTAGAAGACAAACGGTCACATAGACTTGAATGACCATTTGAGGTAGTTGAAATAGTTGGTTTTGGTGGGAAAAAAATATGATGAGAAGCCCGATGTAATGGTTGTTGAAACATTTTCTTGATGTAAGCACAATAAAATTACTCTATATTGTTGCATTTTTTTGTATTTTCTGAGTTTGCAGGGTATTGTACGGACCCGTACAACAACTTTAAGTTCTAAGGTGGATTTTATTGAGTAAGGGTATGTATTAGATTCATTTTATATCTATTTTGGAGGTTTGATACAAAATTTGTGGGTGGTTTGATTCAAATTACTAAAACTACCTGTGTAGTTTAGTTTATAAGGGTTTGAGGGTTTATAAATATAAAATGGCTATTCCACCTAGTGTTTAGGCTATGAATCAGTGGAATGGGCCTTATTAGGTAGTTTGGGTGTGTATATGATATCTTGAGTGCAGGGTTGGTCATTTGATGGTGTGGGCATGAAGCCCTAAAAAGGAAAATCATGATTTTTGAGTGTAAAGGGGAGGTTTAAGAGTGGTAATGTGGAAAATCATTGAGGGAAGTTAGTTTGGATGATGAAATGAGTTTATGCATACAATTTAAAGGATGTTTGATGAATTGGAAAATTAGATAGAGGCCAGGAATATGCATTCTCAATAAACCCTACTTGTGAAGGGTTAAACTAAGGGTTTGGTGAAACATTCATTTTGAGGGATCTCTTGGAGATAAAACTTGAGGAATTGGTGGATTTAGTGATTGTTCTAAGTTTTTTTGTAAGAATTTTGTGTGGGAAACAAGTTTAGAGATTAGCTCCTTTGGAAAAGTGACGTAATTGGTCAAGTTGTACACCGAAGAAGGCCTAATTTTGTAATGATTGGTCCAAAGAGACCCTAGTTGTATCTGAGGTATGTTTTGGTAGGCCCAAATGGGTGTTTGAAAACTTACTGGTCCCAGTTGGAAAGGACTTCTCTAAGAGGTTATACCCAATTTAGCCAAGTGGCTATACTACAAGGAATAGTGAGGGTTGGTTGTGATATGTTGAATTTGAGGATTTGAGACTTTGAAGTTGTTGTTTTGGGTTGAGATTGTGTTACATGGTGTTGCAGACCTCCCCTAGTTGTCATCAAATGCATAGGGTAGGATCAATACAATAGGACCAAACTAAAGGTTATATTCCTACATATGAATGAAAGAACCCAAAGAACCATAAAAAATGGGCTAGTGTGGTATCCATCAACATGACTACATAAGCTAGGATTACTTGTTAGGATTAATTTTTCATTTTCTTATTAGAAATTACGGTATTAAGGAGGTTATGATGCTATTATAAATTCATTTATAATATTTAATCCCACCTTTTATTGTAATAAATTCTTAAGGAATGAGGAGTCCACCAATAGTGGTTATAGTACATTGTGAAGACAATATAATTATTCACCTACATGTAGAGTTCTTAAGAAATAATGGACAAGTCTTGAATTTTAAACTTGCATATTTTGGCATTCCTTATATTTTTTACTTGGGTGAGTAAGAATATCAGACTTTTGGACATCCCATGGCATTTCCTCTTTCATTCCCTAGGGTAGGTACTTGGGAGAGTGAGGAAAAGCACCTATGGGAAGCATTTGTGATGAACTTTCACACTTGGAGAGAATCAAACGGTTGTAAATGGAAAGAGGCATTATGAGCACCATATTTGGTTATGGTTCTATAAAATGGCTTGTTGGATAGTAATAAAAACAATATAGCTACATAGATTTATAGAGCTAAAGAGATTAATGTAATAAATAGGTTACAAGAATAGGATATAAAGAGTTCAATGTGTTGATATTGTTCACAAGTACATATGTACTACCAAATAGAAGTTAAAGAGAAAAATGGAAGTAAGACTATATTGTAATATTGTTTTACAAAATTAATAGATGTTTGACCTCTCTTCTTGGTTGAGTTGTCTCCCTGAAGGGTTTACTCTATGTAGATCCTATGTCAAATGATCAAATAATGGTATTTGATCATTTATTTTCATTAAATCTATTCATGGTAATCCAATATTAAGAAAACCTAATTTTAGGTTTCTATATTGTATTAAAATAATATTTTTTTATCTCAATTATTGGTATCATAATTGGATCTTAAACAATTTATTAGACATTCAATTTTTTTAACATTTCATTGATAGTATCAAATAAAATGCAACCTATTATTGTAATGAAAGCTGATAGTGATAAAAATACCCATATCTATCAAGTGTGATCATAATATATGTGATAAATATCTAGATAAAAAAGTATGAAAATAGAGTTGAAATATGTTATAAGTATGTTGCAAGTGTTGTCATTGATGTCAACATTTAATGGAGATTGTTGATGGTAGTGTCATTGATGTCAATAGAGTGGTATTGTGTGGATGGTTGTATATGTTTTAATTAGTATGTTTATTAGAAGTATATATATGTGTTGGATGTCATGATTTGCTATAACAGTTGTTCTATATTTCCTATTGCTCATGTATAAGTGAATGATGTTGTGAATTTTGTATTAACTATTTTTGATGTAAAATGTATAAAATAATTTCTTATAGTCAGTGGATTAGGAAGTTTCACTGAAAATCTCCAACAAATGCTCTGTATTCTTCTCTAAATTTGAAGATATGGTCCTACAGTTTGAAATGCAGATAGAATCAAGAGTGGAGGATAGGTGTTCCTATGTTCAAAACTTAGAATTCATTGTAGAAGTTTTTTGAGTTAGCAGAGTGAAGACTATGATATTGCAGTCATGGAAGGTTCAAATATATGCTCCATTGTAGTTTTTGTTATGCTCTTGTGATCTAGAGGATGAGTTTAAAATTTCTATAATTATTCTCTCTTTTTGTTTGAGTTCATAGAGTGTACTGCAAATCAAGTTCTAAATGTTCCATATCAAGACTATGTTGTCTGGGTTTGCAAGAGATACTAGTTATGTGTCTTATTTCTTGCGCTAGCATAATGTTTCATGAAGTTGTGAAAGGATGGCATGGAAATGTTTTTGAATATCATTTAACACTTGTAATGTAATTTATGTGATGTGATTTGGTCTCTCTAGTATCGCTTGTGGTTTAGAGTTAATATTTGGAGGGTTAAGTGTTTGTTGGGCCAACTTGGTACATTAAGTTGTTTGCACCAATTTTTTGTGGTATGCACGAACATGGAAATATATGAAGAGGTAAAATAGGTCCTTCTTATCTCTTCGCTTGGATTGCATTTAGTTTCCCTTTCCCACATATGTTTTGGAGCCAACTCATTATGGTCATTGCACATTTCATTCTGACCGACAAGGAGAAATTTTTTTGAAGCTTGCAAAAGATATAAATGAAAGATAAAGTGTGTGATCAAATGTGTATTATGCATGTGTTATTTTTTTATCATGTAAATTTCAAAAGTAGTGCACTAAATGTGGAGGAATGAGTGTGAATGTGTAGATGTGTTTGATATATGCTAGAAGTAGTGAGTCGAAAGTAAAAGACTATAACTGAAGTGTTGATGGAAATGAGCTGACAAAAGTGTGTAAGTGAATGTTGCAGGTAGTGAACTAAAGGCAGAAGTGCATGTGTGTGTTTGTTGGAGGCAATGATTTGCAAGCAAAGGAGTGTAAGTAAAGTGTTGAAGGTAGTGAGCTGAAGGCAACACAGGTGTTGTAAAGGTAGTTGTGTATATGATTCATCAATTGTTGTATACTAAGGTTGCAACCTCTTTTTCATAAGTGTTATATTTGGAAAGGGATTATAAAATTCCTTTGGTTGAAGCCATAAAAATTTGAAAATATTCTTTATCTTTGTCAGGTTAGATTTGGATAATAGCTCCAAGTAGCTTTCTCATCGTGGTTTTTCCCTTGTAGGGTTTTCCATGTAAATCTAATGATATGGTTGTGTTTGTGCTTTGAATATTTTATTTGGTTAAGAAAGTAATAAGTTTATATATATATATATAGGATTAAGTTGAGGGATATATTGATTCACACTCCCCTCTCAATATATCTATATGTTCTAACAATTGGTACCAAATTTGAGTTCCTTAATGCAACCTAATAGATGAAGGTAGAACTTGGTTTAGAACATATGGCTCAGAAGTAGTCCTCTTCTAAGGTACAACAGTTTGATGGAAACAACTATGCCTTCTAGAGTGTAAGGATGGATGCCTTTCTCTCATCACTAGGTTATGATGATTGGAGGGCTACCAAGGATGATTATATTGAACCTGCTCATCCTATCACTAATCCAAATACAAAAAGGTCTTCATGAGAACAATGCTAAAGAAAAGAATGTTATTCTAACTGGGTTAGAAAATTTTAAATTTTTTGATGTAGTACAATATAGGAATGCAAAGGAGATATTGGATAATCTCAATAATCTCTATGAAGGAGTGACAGTGTCAAGTGAATTTTTTGTAATCCTATAGAACATTATTTTAGAATTTGAAGATTATTTCGTAGAGAAAAAGACCCTTTGCTTGACATGGGATTAATTCATGATAAATTGGACTTAATGAGGCCTTAATCTAGTGTTGTGAGGTATTTTATGCATCCACATTAGCTCTTGGACCCTTTTAAATAGCATAGCATTCTTTTAACGATGTCTTGTAAAGGTGTTGTAAAGTGTTGTAAGATACTTTCACACTTTTCTAGACTTAATTAACCTATTTCTCCCTAATTCAACATTATAAAACTTATTTAAATACATCTTCACATCAATCTAGAAGTTTCTTAACTTAAATTAGTGTTGTAATGTGTCTTGCACATTCACATTGATTTTTGTGCTTTCCTAGGCTATGTGGACCTCATTTTAATGTTCTAAAAGTGTATTTAATCACACTTTCACTTTTATTTTTTTGTACCAAGCCTATTTGAAATTTACATCATCACTAATAGTCCCATATTAACCCATGTTGTGCATCCCGAGGCTTAAATTGATCAAACACCCGACAAGGTTCCATTTTAGACCTTATTTCCTAATCTCTTGGCATCTGAGCTATCAAAATAGCCCTTATGGGACCCATTTGGCATGCATGGTGATTCAGTCCCATCCAGGTGGGACCCATTCACCATGTGTGGTGAATGAGTCCCATTTGGCTCAATTTTGACCTTTGAGCAGGAAAAAAGTGAAATTTGAGTTTAATTTGGCTTCATGTTGGCCTATGATGAGGTATTAACAAGTAAAATAGGTGAATTTCCTATAAAATCACCTCTCTAAACTAATTTAATTACAAATTATTAATAAAGATTCTAAGGACATTCAAGGGTTAAACCTTCATGTTTTGTTGCAAAATTTCAAGATCTATCATCATTGCAAGGTAATATATTCCATTGTTTCATGTATCATTCCTTTCTTTCATCATTTTGGTTTAATTACCTAAATGGGGTTTGACCAAGGCAAACCCCCATGCCCTAACAATCAACATTTCTTATTAGATCTTCTTGTGTGTTTGCATATTTAGACATATTGGAGGATTAGGAACCATTGAATATTAAATTTCAAAGTTATTCAAGTCATGTCTTCTTTATTTAAGGCAAAATATCAGCAAAAAGTCACTTTCAGACCTGAATCCGACAGTTTCAGAAGCGAACACCTATAGGATGTAAAAGGGTAGATCTAGCTATACAAATCAACTCCAAAATTTACTAATTCCTATAGGTGGAATAATTCACCACCCATGGTGAATGAGTCCCACCTATAGGCTTGAAAAGCGACTTTGTTAGAATTTAGCTCCCAACAATCAGAAACCTGTTTCCAGAACTTTTCATCAGAAGCAGGACTGATTCGTCGAATCAGTCCAAGTGACCATTAACAATGAATTCTAGAACATTCTATAACCTTCCAACAATAGTAATCTACCTCTAGGTACACTTTGTTTAGTTTCATCAATTTTGGTTATCATTTGTTTAAGTTTCTAGTTCACTTTTGCAATACACAATGTGTTTTCAAAAAAATCATATTTCTTAGGTTTTGCATGTTTAATCAATCAATATTATCAATTAGTTGCACTTATATCACTAAATTTAGCCATAATATCATCACACAACATAATTTGAATGGACCCTTAGCATTTATGGTCCTATCTCTCTCCTTTTAGGTGAAAAACTCTAGAAGAGTTAGAGAAGTACATAGGAACCCAAAAATCAGTAGATCATTTTGGTGAAATTTATTTTCAAATGATTTATTAACTGATTTGGAGTCCTTTCATAATCATAGATCTAGCTTGCATTAGGATTTGCATGCTAGGTGTTAAATTTAGCATTCATAAAAAGGTGCATTTAGTTTGCATTGTTTGCATCTAAATTCATTTCCATTCTATGAAACTCTACATTTTTCAATTAGGTCTGCATCATAGCATTCAAAAACCATCAAAATTAATCAAAAAATTTTGAAAATTTTGAAAAAAGTCCATATTGGGACTCATTCACCACCTTGGGCGAATCAATCCCTTCTAACCCTTGAAACAACATTTTATAGAACTTAGAAATTTGTTTTTAGGATTTTGTTTGGTGCCTTAACTTGTATATATCAGTCAGTAGCATTTTTATAGCATGAATTTTGTTAATTATCACTTCAATTAGCTCATTTCATGCATAGTTTAATTTCACATTTACATCTCCCACATTTCATTTTTTAGATTATTGCATACTATAATCAGCAATTTACTTTGTTTTACATATGAAAATTACATTGCACTTTATTTACTTTTGCATAACATGTTCTTTAAATGTGACTTTGATTTCATTAAACATGGATTTTATAAGCATAACACCCTCTCTTATGAGTTTGATTTTGATTACAACTATGAGGAACATAGCGTAGACCAAAACATTACATTACCCATTGGTGTGAATGGAGGTGTAGACAATCATAACACACATACTTGTTCTTCTCCCAATACCTCTCCTATTAGTGACAAAGGTATGTTGGTGAAAGAAGTTACAAGCATTGTGAGACTTGATTGTCCATTTTCTTATTCCCCTTTGGATGATTTTAACAAACAAAATGATGAAAACATAGAAACATTCTTGAATACCAACTCACCTAATCCCCATAACCATGACAATCATACTCTTACATCTCCTAATATCCCCCCTTGATATCAAGAGGATAGGTTGGTATTAGAAGACATCCCTATTAAGAGTCATGAGAATCTTCAAAACCCTCTTCCCTAATGCTCCTCCCCTTTGGTATGATCTATTTGAAAACCATCACGATCCTTCTCTTGATGTGTCCCTCACTTGTCATGAAGCTGCTTTACACACTTCAAACTTTGATGAACATATTACATGCTCTTGTAGTAGGGTAGATAATATAGAACAAGAGAACAAGACCTTAGAAGAAACCAACAATCACATACAATCTTCCCCTAATCTCCCCACTATCAATTACCAAACACATTCAACCATTAATAACTCCCTTAGTTACGATGAAGTTATTTTGGATGAACCAAACCTTAATTATGATCATGAACATGTGGTTTTTGGTTCTCCTAAGAACTCTCCTTCTAGGGAGGATATTATGACCCAAGAAAAAGATCATATCCCCTTCAAAGACAATGGAAAATCTCACTTGTTACGGGATGTTAACAATAGTCAACCTTACTACACCCTTTACCCACCCTCGCATAAACTTCATCCTTCCAATAAACCTCGCGACACACTTTACCCACCTTTGCATCTGCTTCATCCTTCCAATAAACCTCACTACACCCTCCACCTACCTCAAACTAATGTATTGAAACAATCGAGTTATAATACCATTTCTCATACATGTAATACCTGAAACAATCTAAAACCACTGCAACCAACCCCACCCTCTTTACCTTTACCTAATCCTCCTAGTGCTCCTCATTACCTCCCAAACACAAAGGAGTATGATCTTGTTGAACAATTAAAGAATACTCCTGCAAATATTTCCCTTTGGGATTTACATTAGAACTCACCAAATTACCACAATATTCTTCAAATATCCTTAAAACAAATTCAAGCTCCTCATGGTACAACTTTGAATAATGTGACAACTTTAACCCATAAAATGAATCAAACTAATCTCAACATTAATTTTCATCAACATGAGCTCCTTCCTTTAGAGTTGTAAAAACAAAATGAAGCTTTCATGATCAGTGCTTGATACAATTGGACAAGGATAAAGCACACCCTTGTTGATAATGGTTCTACCCTTAATGTGTGTAGTGTGACTCTCCTTGATCGATTAGATATTTTTAGGTCACAAATAATACCTGACTCTGTCTCTATTCGAGGATTTGACAATACAACAAAGCAATCGCTTGGTGTAATCACCTTGCCTATTAAGGTTGTGGTGGTTACTTTGCAAACTCCTATCCATGTCATACCTTATGATCTTTCGTATAATCTTCTTTTAGGCCGACCATGGATTCATGAGATGAATGTAGTGCCTTCAACCCTTCATTGTATAATGAAATATGTCTATAACAATAACATTTATCAAGTTGAAGCAAATCCCAAGCCCAAAATTTGCTTGCACCTTGAAAAAGGAGCTATAAGTCATTTGAAAAAATTGATTCCAACATCCAACATAGAAATTGAACACAGTGATGAGAAATGGTCATCTAAATTATTTGCTGACGATTGGGGATCCTTAGAATTCACACCATCAGTTATGGGTGAATACATATTCACACAAAAGAAATATGAAAAACAAGAACAACCATCCATCATGTCAATGCAACATTTAGACAACCTTTCAAAAGCATCTGCCTCCACCACTTTAAACAACAAAGAAAACTACACAACAATCTTTGATGAACATAATAACGAACAAAAATCCAATTCCAAAGCAATGAAAATGCTTTATGGAAAGTGGTACATGAACTCATAAAACAACAGGGATATAGTGGAAAAGGATGTGGTGCTCGAGAACAAGGTATCAAAAATTTAGGCCGCAAAAAGGTATGAGTCATGCGCTACTCCGCCAATATGATGGACAGTTCAGTGTCATCGGGTGAGTTGGCAAGGTTGCATACAAGCTGAGGCTGCCTTTGCATATGAAGGTGCATCCAGTATTCAATGTGAGTCAGTTCAGACCCCATCATGCCGATGAGGATGATCTCCTGTGCAATGTTCTGACCCGGGGTCCTGCCAATGTAGTTGACAGAGTTGAGCATGAAGTAGAAGAGATCATCGACATGAGAGAATGGGGAATCGGCTGACATAGGTTGCAAGAGTTGTTGGTGGTCTGGAAGAATAGATCGTGCACAGATGCCACCTGGGAGTGAGGCGAGGCATTGTGGCAGGCGGAAGAGAAAGTGGTAGAGTTCCTGGCAAGGTGCTCTACCTCGCCGAAGAGTTGAGTTTTGCAGCAAGTGCTCCCACATGGCCGCAATAGTCATGTCGGCGTCGAGGGAATCGCCTAGTTTGAGTGGGGGAGAATGTTGTGAACTTTAAGCACTAGAGTTGAGCTAGCCGAGTTGGTCTACAAGTCACGGTGTTGTCGTGCCGAGCTAGGCTCGAATCTGGTCCGAGTTAAGATCGAATGCAAAGTGGGGTTGGAAGTTTTGATGTCAGTATTCGGATTCGCCTTTTGTGGCACCTTTTGTGGGTGCATTGTGTGACACGTTATGCGGAACCTTTTGTGGGCATATTTTGTGGGCGCGTGTTGACTTGTGAGCTGTTGATTGCTTAGCAATAGTTGCGTTGGATTATGATCCGTAGCTTCAGATGGGTATCATTTCATTGGATGGATGTTTGCGATTCATGGATGCCATTGGGTACTATTTGGTTGGCTATTCTAAGTTCCACCTCGAGCTCGTTTTCTATAAGATGGGTTCTGAGGTGGATGCACAAGGGATGGCCAAGTTGGGATTCATTGGCTTGTGATCCAAATTGTAGGATTTTGTATAATTCCAAGTTTTCTTGTAAATTGAGTAGGAGTATTTGATTTTTGTATAGCGCTAGAAACCCTAGACCTACGTGTTTGAATCTGGGTTTGTACATAGTGTACCCTGTTGCATTGCTGCATTGTAACGTAATTGAATTGGATCTTGCATTGATGCTTGTGGCAAGCTGGGTTTTGGTGCATTCTGCATGATGAAATCTTGTGGATTTAGAGAGCGGACCCTTTGTCTCATGGGAATCGATGTAAGTGTATTCATAGCTCAGAAATTGTCGGCTGAGTCTAATCTGAGTTGGTTTTGCTTTGATTATTCTGTATAGTTGCTGTGAATTGAATAAGCAGGAAAGCTTTTAACCCAATTCTTTGTGCATATAATCTGTGAATGCATTTTAGTATGTAGTTTCTTTATCAACTCGAATGTATCCATTGTATTTCCATGTTCCACATTAATCTTGTGAGCAGGCGTAGTCTATAATGTAAGCTTGTCATGACTCCCCGAGTTGATTGAGGTTGCATAGGCAGTGTCGTGAGGGTTCGATCTGTTGATCCCTCGACAGTTGCCTTAACAACTAGCAGTATTAAACATCATCCTTTAACTATGTACCCTCGCTTAATGTCAATTTCATCTCGCAAAATCTTCATAATTAAAATTCATTAGATTTTATACCTTCCTATAATGAGAAGAATAAAATCTCACAATCTAGAGACAATTGTGTAACTATGACATCCACTGCTGAGCAAGATGTATCTTTGAACCAAACCACAAGACCATCTTCTACCGTTAATCAAGAGGATATCTTGTCGAGACTCCTCCAAGATCACTTGATCACCATCCAGGCTCCTAGAACTCAAAAGAAATGTTATTCCAAGACATCATTTTGTGCATATCATAGACTTCATGGTCACACCACTAATGAATGTAATTCCTTGAGTCATAAAATACAACATTTTCAGGAATTTGGTATGCTTCCCTATGTGGGGGGGCACCTCATTCCTCTAATTGATATTGATTTTCACTCTAGCATGTATTTTATTGAACATTTTGGCTCGCCTTTGTCCTACACTTAGTGGGGGCAAGGGGTTCGATAGCCTTGTCCTTGTATGTCACTTGTTTCCTTCTTTGGCTAGTCATTAATCTTTCACGAATATATAAGAGCAAGCTTGGGACATGGAAGATGTGCTTTAAGCTGGCTCGTGTGTGACATACTCCCCTTTTTCATGATGTAGCTTATTGGAAACATATGACTTGGCATAGGTATTTCCAAGTAAGCTCTCATGTATCCTCTTTATCTTATACTTTAAAGCAATTGCTCTCAGTACGGGTGCTCGCAATTGCTTTAAATTGGGGGACATATATCACCACTCACATTTCATTGTGTGATTTTCTTTTTCTTGTGATTCCCTCTCTTGGAAGCATTAGGGACAATGTTACCCAGGATGAGATCATTTGCACTTATCCTCTCTTGGAGACATTAAGAATGATGATTCCTAAGATGAGATCTTGCACAAACAAAGTAAAATCCCTTTGAACAATTCTTACATTATTTTGTATTAACAATGTCTATAAGTAATCATTTTTCTTTTGTGGCACCTTATTAAAGTTATCAGGAGATATAACTTTGATATGGTTGAGCGAGAATCCCACCTAGTGGCATGACTATTCCCCATAGCCACCTTTGTGTTTGTGAGTGCATACCAACTAGCGTATGTATCTTACCTTTTTGGGCCTTCTCACCCCACGGACGATCAGAAGTTCCATGGCCCCATAGAGAGTACATTGTGGACTTCCCACCCCGTAAATGACATGAAGTTCTCTGGCATCAGAGTGAGTACATCTTTTCCACTCTATTTTTCCTTTCATTCTTGCCATTGCATGTTTTTTTATCTTGGGGGATTGACTTAGGATCTTCGATCTTGGGGGCTTGACTTAGGATCTTCGATCTTGGGGGCTTGGCCACCTCCTTTTATCTTTTTCATTCTTTTTCATCTACATTGGTACATGTGGATCTCTTTTGAATGTCTACTTTAGTGTTAGTTTGAAGCAAGTTCATCCTCTCACTAAAGTGGTGGCTAAATGTGTTATAGAAAAAAGGACCCTTTGCTTGACATGGGATTAATTCATGATAAATTGGACTTAATGAGTTCTTAATCTAGTCTTGTGAGGCATTTTATGCATCCACATTAACTCTTGGACCCTTGCAAATTGAATAACATGTTTTTAACGATGTCTTGTAAAGGTTTTGTAAGGTACTTTCACGCCTTTCTAGACTTAATAAACCTATTTCTCTCTAATTCAACATTATTAAATATATTTAAATATATATTCACATCAATTTAGAAGGTTCGTAACTTAAATTAGTGTTGTAATGTGTCTTGCACATTCATAGTGATTTTTGTGCTTTCCTATGCTATGTGGACCTCATTTTAATATTGTAAAAGTGTATTTAATCACACTTTCACTTTGGTTTTTGTGTTCTAAGCCATATTTGACATTTTCATCATCACTAATAGTCCCATATTAACCCATATTGTGCATCCCAAGGCTTAAATTGATCAAACACCTAACAAGGTTGCATTTTAGACCTTATTTCCTAGTCTCTTGGCATATGAGCTATCAAAATAGCCCATATGGGACCCATTCACCATGCATGGTGAGTCAGTCCCGTCTAGGTGGAACCCATTCACCATGTGTGTTTAATGAGTCCCATTTGGCTCAATTTTGATCTTTGAGCGGGAAAAAAGTGAAATTTGAGTTTAATTTTTCTTCATGTCAACCTCTGATGAGGTATTAATGGGTAAAATAGGTGAATTTCCTATAAAATCACCTCTCTTAACTCATTTTTTACATCCACTAACTCAACTCACATCCACTTCTTCATTATTCATCCACCAATCTTCCATTTCAAGTCAAGCAACCTAGGGCTTCATGATTACAAGTTATTAAGAAAGCTTCTAAGGACATTCATGGGCTGAACCTTCATGTTTTGTTGCATACTTTAAAGATATATCATCATGGAAAGGTAATATATTCCATTGTTGCATGTTTCATTCCTTTCTTTCATCATTTTGGTTTAATTACCTAAATGGGGTTTGACCAAGGCAAACCCCCATGCCCTAACAATCAACATTTCTTCTTCTCTTCTTTTGTGTTTGTAGATTTAGACATCTTGGAGAATTAGCAACCATTGAAGATTAAATTTCAAATTTATTCAAGTCATCTCTTCTTTATTTAAGGAAAAATATCGGCAAAAAGTCACTTTCAGACCCGAATCTAACAATTTCAGAAGCAGACACCTATAGGAAGTAGAAGGGAAGATCTAGCTACAAAGAATCAACTCCAAAAAAATTTGATTCTTTTAGGTGGACTAATTCACCACCCATGATGAATGAGTCCCACTTGTAGGCCTAAAAGGTGATTTTGTCATAATTTAGCTCCCGATAGTCAAAAACTTGTGTCCAATACTTTTCATCAGAAGCAAGACTGATTCGCCATTTTTGGAAAATCAGTCCAAGTGGCCATTAACAGTGAATTCAAGAGCATTTCATAACATTCTAGCAATAGTAATCTACCTCCAAGTACACTCTATTCAATTTCATCAATTTTTGTTATCATTTGTTTAAGTTTCTAGTGCACTTTTGCAATACACAATGTGTTTTCAAAAAAATCATATTTCTTAGGTTTTGCATGTTTAATCAATCAATATTATCAATTAGTTGCACTTATATCACTTTGTTTATCCATAATAGCATCACACATAACATAATTTTAATTAAACCCTAGCATTTTTGGTCCTATCTCTCTCCTTTTAGGTGACAAACCCTAGAAAAGTTAGAGTACATAGGAACCCAAAAATCAATGGTTCAACAATAAAATAAGAAGACAAAACAGCCAACTATTTGCTTTGAGTAGATGAAGTTATGAATGGAATCAAAGGTCTTGGAGAAGACATAATTGACTCTGTGGTGGTGATCAAATTTCTAAGAACTCTCCCTCATCAATTTCACTCAAAATTTTCTCCAATTGAAGAATCCAAAGATTTGACAAAAGCCTACCATGGAAGAGTTATTTGGATCCATCACAATGTATGAGATAAGGAATGTAGTTCAAATTATACAAAAAAGAGAAGTTCCATTCAAAGTTGTGAGGAAAGAAGAAGCATTTGATTCACATAATGGTTATGAGGAAGAAGAAGCAAACTTTGTGAGAAATCTAAAGAAAGGATCAGGAAAGTACAAAGGTAAATTACCATTCAAATGTTTTTTATGGAAGAATTCATCATTATTCTTCTAAATGTTCCTTTAGAGAAAATGAAAGTAATAGCAAGGGTTTCAAGAAAAACAATTTCAAGAGGAACCTCCTCCACAATGAAGAACAACAGTCCTCGAATGAACGAAACCATCAATTACATCAAATGATGATGGAGATGAATCCTTATTTATGGCCATTGTGATCTTTGGAAGTACAAGAAAATTTATGGATGAGGAATAAGTTGAATTAGATTTGAAGGTGAACTTATCTCTACTCTTGATGATCTAAAATGTGCAAGGAAGGAGAACAAAAGGAAAAATCCCTAATTGAAGCCACAATAAGTGAATGTAAAAATATTGAGAAGGAGATCCTTTTACTCAAAAAGAAATTGGAGAAGGCTATGTCCAAAATTCAAGAAGCTAATATCATAACTAAGGAAATATTTAATCATGTACAAGAAGGCTCTCTACAAATAGGTTCAATCATGCATTTTTGGGTTATTCTTTCATTTGCAATAAGTATGGTCATAAGGATGTTGAGTGAAAATATGAAATGAACAGATGGAATTTTTTAATTATAAATTATATCTTGCTTCTCTAGTGGATGTCAATATGACATGTTAGGTTTTTAACAATGTTGGACATATAGAAAAGTATTGCAAAAGTGATTTAGCAAAATAAAAAATTCAAATAGTAGATGGTGCTAAGAAAATCAAGGAAAGAAGTAATAAAAATTCAATGGTTGTCCAAACGACATGTTTCATACTCATGGAAAAACAAATATTTGGGTAATAGATAATGGTTCTTCAAGTCACATGACTAGTGGAAAAAAAAAATTCATCAAGTTTTTTAAATGGAATGACAAATCAGTACAAAGTTTGGAGATAGTTCATCCGGATATGTGTAGGATCATGATGGGCAAAAAAGTGGAAATATGATGGGTATTTGTAGGGTATGTGGCTTACGAATTTTTTTTACCCAAAATTGATAAAACGAAAAGGTTTTTTAAAGGATATTCTCAGCTTTCCACTAGTATAAATTATGTTTTACTTTAAATTTAATAAATAATTATTATTCATTTTCTTTTTGAATTACGACTAAAGTCTTGATTGATAGGCTAATTGAAAAACATCTATAGATTTCAAATGGTATCACATTTTTTGAATCCAAAACATGTGTCACATTCTATGCTTTACATAATATAGGATTTAAAAAAAAAAATGAATTTCATGAAGCTTTGACCAAGTTAAGGTGGTCAGACATACAGGTTTTTATATTTTTTAAAAGTTGTAATAGAAAATTCATAATTAATTATTTACTTGGAAAAAAATTACAAAAAAATGCATCACATCGGGACATGAGTCCTCTACTTATATCTAAAATTTTATAGAAAATATTATCATTTTATTGTGGTTAAGGTGGTTAGACAGACACCTACTTATTTTTTCCTTGAAATTTAAGTGCTACTGCATTGAAATTTCAAATTTTCACCAAATAGATTTTTTCTCTTTTAAAATAAACCTAGTATTTTAGAAACTACACTCAATTTGCTACAAATTCTATTCTTACATATTTTTGAAATAATATAGATAAATTATTCAAATTTTTATGTCAAGTTTTCTAACTCTAATTTTTTTGAGTTTTATTGCCACTTAAGGGCCTATTTTTTCCATGATGATCCTGCACATACCCATCCACAAAGATCTATGGAAAGGGAACTATAAGTATTGATGGAAAATCCAAGACTGAAGATGTTCTCTATGTTTAATGTCTCAAGCACAATCTTCTCTATGTAATTCAAATGTGGAACAAAGGGTACAATTTCTTATTTAATTATCAAAGATGTGAAATAAAAAAGGAAAAGTCTATTAGACTAGTGGCAGAAGGTTCAAGGATTGAAGGAAACTTATACAACCTAAGGGTGTAAATGGAAGACGTCTTATGGGATAGAAAAATGAATAGTGGTTGTGGCACAAAAGGATGGGACATCAATTTTGATAACCTAGTAAAGATCAACTCCATACAAGTAGTGAGAGACATGCCAAAGATTGTCTAGTATGTAAGTACCATGTGCAAGGAATGTCAAATTAGGAAGTAAGGAAGAATAAGGTGTTGGAAATCTAGTTGTCATTGATGTCAAAAGGTGTCATTGGTGTCAAAGGAGTGCAGTAGATCTAGGTCTAAAAGAAGTGATGCATAGAATGGTGAAGACAAGAGCATGTATTTGCAAATGTTGCAAAGTTTCTCAAAATGACTATAGAGGTCACTTCCAGAGGTTTGTAGAGGAATCTAACTACAGATCCATCATGGATTTTTCAAGAGGAGTTGATTGGTATGGTACGCATGTTTTAAGGATGTCAAATTTTCTCAAAAATGATTTTAGACTACTCTTGGACTGAATTACGATTTTTGCAAATAAACCCTAAGTGTTGTAGTCATTGTGTTCATTAGATTTTATGTTTCAAAGTTGAATATTTGTTGGTTGTTACCGATTGCTTAATTTTCTTTGTGCTCATTGAGTAATCAATCCTCATTTACCTAGCACTCTTGCTTGACAGTGTATATGATTGCGATGAAGATTCAACGTTGAGGATTGAATGATGGTAAATGGAAGGCTATCACTATAGTCCTTCACATCATGTTTTGAAGTCTTGGGGGTAGAAGAATTTTCACAATATGCGATGAATGGTTGAGATAAAATTGATGAAGATTGATAGTGCCTACCAGCCTATGATAAATATGGTGGGTCCTAGTCTAGCCTCACAATATAGTGGGAAATGGTGGAGGTCAATTGATGGTTGATTGAATGATGTACAAATATAGGATGTGGGTCAAGAGTCTATAAGATTAAATCATGAGGACACATGGTGATATATTGCTCGATCGCTTCTCATCACTATTGTGAAACAAAGGGACATGATTGGCAATGAGCGATGAATTCCAAGAGATAGTGGATGGTGACAAAAGCTAAGGATAGATCTCAGCCACTTGTTGCCTCGCTATGGATGCAGTGGGTCCCTAGCTCTACCCTATGATATGGAGGGAGCTTAACACATGGTATGGAAGACAAGTGGTGAGATTCTACTACATTGTGAGGGTTCTATGCATCATGATAATGAAAGGTGTGGGCAGATGGCAGCAGCGATATGTGATGGGTATGAATTCAAAGGAACCTAGATCAATGGCATAGGTTTAAAATAAGACAATCTAACAATGGTGTTTTAAAGTTATGATGATGGATGAGAAACAAAAAATCATGGCAAAAAGACCTCAAATCGATGGTTGAGATTTAAATTCAAAGATCTCAGATGGCTAAGTCTATGTGAACAAGGGTTTTGTCTCTGCACTTGAATTTAATTGCTTCACCTACAACCATGACAGATGTAAATTAAGATTTTTGGTGTAGAATGGTGGGACAAATAGAAATAGAGATTGGGATCAAGATCAAATCAAATAAATAGAGGAATGGATTAAATGCATGTCTAATTCTAGCATTCTACAGTCAGCTATACTTGGAAAATTTACTATATCAGAAATTAATGTGTCAAATTTGATGCGGAGGTAAAATGTTGAAGAAGATATCAAGTAAACCATAATAATAGATCTATATGTGGATGAGAATCTCGAGGAAATTACTATAGGTTAGTGGAGGAGATCAAAATAGAAAATAAAATTTTGACTAAGTGTGGAATGTAGTGGAATAGAGAGAGAGTTGTAGAATATAGTGCATATTTGTAGAGAGTATTTTGATCTTATAGAGGAATACAAAGAATGCACTAATAGAGAAGAGTAAGAGTAGAGTATAATAGAAGGGGTCCAAAACACTTTGCAGTTGCAAGATAAGTTGCAACATTGAACTGTAATCAAATTGTAATAACTAGAGTTGTAAATTTCATTGGTGGGTTCCATTAGATATTTGGGTAGGTGCTTCCTTGGAGTGGGAGCTCCTAAAACTAGGGGATTGTTGTATACTTAGGGTGGGTTCCCTTAAAAATTTTAACTAAAAATTTAGCTTGTGAGGCCAGATTAGGGCATTATATCCTAACAAGATTTCTCACCGTGGTTTTTCCCATCTTGGGTTTTCCACATATATTTGGTGTTATGTGATGTAAAATGTGTGTGCATGATTATGTTTCGGCATATTTATTTTTAATCTGCAATTACAAAGCTTAAGGAGATAATTTTCACAAAAGTTAAGGGGTTAAAATTTGAATATCTATTGATTCACCCCCCCTCTCAGTAGATTGTTGTGTTTCAACAATTGTTATCATAGCTTTAGGTTCCCTAGGAGAAGCTTAATAAACTCAAGTAGATTCTAGTAAATTGAACATAATGAACAGTCATAAAGGTTCCTCTACAAAGAAGGCACCTCGGTTCAATGGATCAAATTATGCCTTTTGGAGAATATTGATGGAGCCCTATCTATGATCTCTAGGATTTGATGTTTGGGTGTCTTTCAAGAAAAATTATTTTCCTCTTTCTACTCCTCCCATTGATGCTACAAGAAAGAAGGATTATGAGAACAATGAAAAAGCAAGGCATGCCATTATATGTAGTTTTTCTAGATCAGTACTTGGTAAGGTATGCATTGCAAGACTGCACATGATGTTTAGGATAAATTAAAAAAAACATCTATGAAGGATATGAAAAGGTAAATTTGGAAAAGTTGCAAGTTGTCAAAGCTAGGTTTGAAGGTCTAAAAATGAATGAAGAAGAGGAGATTGCATATTATATTGTAATATTTGAATATGTAGTAAACTCTATTAGAGGATACAGAGAAGAATTAAAATATTTCATTTTATAGAAGTTTCTAAGGTCAATCAAAAACAAGTATGAACCCAAGATTTCTACAATAGAATAATGAAGAGAAGTCGATAAACTCGCTCTTGATGAGTTGCATGGTATATTCACTGCATATGAGATCAAAATGGGAGATGTTGATCCCTCCAAGAGAAAAGCAACATTCAAGACTATGAACAATGAGAAGGATGAAGCTCCTAAAAAAGACAAGGCTATAGCCATTGCATCATAACACAATGAGATTGATGAAGAGGAGGAAAATTTCATCAAAATACTTAGAAGAGGCTCTCGAAAGTATAAAGGTAAGTTACCATTCAAGTGCTTTGATTGTGGTAAGGTAGATCATTTTGCTGCAAAATGTCCTTACAATAAGAAAGGTAACTCTAAAAAAGAGGTAGATGATAAGATGAAGAAACCCTACTACTCTAAGAGAAGGAGTTTTCAAAAAAGAAGAGTTTATACATCCACAAGGATAGTGATGTATTAGATGACTATAATATATTAGAGGATGAATAAGACTATGCTTTTGTTGTGAGAGAAAATGAATTTCTCTTCATGGAAAAAGAATCCAAAGAAGAGAAAAATGGAAAGGTTGAAGACCTTGGTGAAGTAGGTGAAGAAGAGGGAGAAGTTGACCTAGAAGGAGAACTCATCTATGCTCTAGATGAGATTGTAGATCTCATAGAGGATATTGAGAAGATGAAAAAGGAGAATAAGCACTAGAAGAAATTTTCTCAAAAAGAGTCAAACAAGCTAACCAATAACCTTGAAAAATCTAACTAGAATGTCATCAGTTTGAAGCTACAAGTTCAAGAATCCAAGAGAATGGAGGATGTGATCAATTCCAGGCTACAATTTGAGGTTGAAATATGCATGAAGCTTGAGGAAAAAAATATTTCTTTGATAAAAGACCTTGAAAAGTCTAGAGAGCACATAGAGAAAGGACTAAAGCTTAAAGGTGGCTCAGAAGTTTTAGATGAGCTAATAAGTACCCAAAAGCCCTGAAAAAAAGAGAAATATAGACTAGGGATTGAGAAAGGAAATAATACCTTTATGGACACTTCTACAAAGTTGTATGAGAGATTGAGAGCAGGAGAAAAGTTTGATTATGGTAGTGGAAAGGATTGTAAAGACAGTACACCTAAATAGACTCTATAGATGTAGTAAGAACTAATGAAGAAAAGAAGCCAACTATAGACAAGAAGGATAAATAATCAATCCCTAGTCACCAAAAGAAGAAAAAAACACAAGGAGAACTGATGTTGATGGTTTTACAAGTGTGAGAGATACAAGGAAGCAATTTCAAAGAAGAACCCCTCATCCAACACAAGGAAATTCTATGACCAGGTATTCCTCATAGTTTTATGGATATTGTTATACATGCAATCAGTTTGGTCATAGGGCTAGAGAATGTAGAGTCACTCCTAAGAGGAGTGAAAAATTTGTAAGAAAGAACCCATTCACTCCCTTCGTTGATATGAATATAGTATGTTATAACTATGATAACTTTGGTCACATAGATAAAAACTATAGAGAAAAATTTGTAAGGCCAAATGTGAAGAATGAGAGAAAGAAAGATCCACCTCCTAAAACAAACAAAGAATCTAAAGTCATGGAGGAAAAATTGGAGAAGGTAGAAAATAAGTCTAAGAAAGTGTGGAAAGAAAAGGGGAAAAGTTCCACACAATCAATGGTTGCACAAATGGCACTAATGCCAAGAAGAAAAATCTATGGGTGATAGGTAGTGGCTTCTCCAAGCATGTGACTGGAGACAATAGTAAATTCATCAAACTCAAGAAATGAAATGGAGGATCTATGAGTTTGGGTGAAAATAGTGCAATGAAGATTTGTGGAAAAGGAATATTGAGCTTAGATGGTAAAAATTCTACTAAAAATGTCTTATATGTAGAAGGATTAAAGCATAACTCGCTAAGTGTAAGTTAGATGTGTGACAATGGCTAAAATTTCACATTTGATTTGGAAGGGTGAAAAATAAGGAAAAATGGAAAGACAATTGCACAAGGATTACGAACTGAAAACAATCCTTACAATCCTTGTGAAGTGAAAAGTCAAAGATTTTTGATAGGCCAAGCTAATGAAAGTTGGTTGTGGCATAGGAGATTAGGGTATGTAAACTTTGATAATCTAGTAAATATAAGTTTAAGAGCTTTGGTAAGACACATACCTATAATAAATAAGCCTACAAATATTATATGTAAAGAATGTTAGCAGGAAAAGAAAACAAAGGCTAAATTTCCAACTAAGGAATATTCAACTACTAAGCCTTTACAATTGGTTCATACTAAATTATGTGGACCTACAAGGACAAGAGTGTTGAACACACACAATACTAAGAGGGGGGTGAATAAGTATTCTAATAAACCAATTTACTACTAACCATCCAATTATCACAATGTATCTTGCTACAACAGTAAGTAAGAACATGGAAATGAACATAACATCACACAATATATAGACACTAGTATTTTTACATGGAAAACCCACAATGGGAAAAACCACGGTGAAGATTAACTCAGAATATATTATAACTAGTTACAAGATATTACATGGTCCACTATTAGGACACACTTTCCTTGAAAGTATCATAACTAGAGTAAAAGGATATGGCTTACTGTTAGAATACTAAAATATATGGCTCACTGCCATAAATGTGAACTGAAAGGGATGCGCCTTTTGTGTGTTGAGTATAGTTCCAATTAAACTCTAGAAGACAAAGGTTCTACACCAGTTTGTAGGAACATAATAGCTATCAACAACTATCACCAGGTTCACATTATCACTCTATTGCATACATTCACACTATCACACCTTTTATATATATTTATATGCTACAATATGTGCATTTATATATCTCCATTGTGTATCTAATCAATATATATATAGCTCATACATCAATTAGGTCATCCGAATTGGATGTAAGCATACATAGTTCAAAATATCTTGTCTGCCACAAAGCAAAACTTCTTTGGTGCTCAAAAATAAAATTGCAAGACACAATTTAGGTCGGCCCGGACCTAAAGATAATCCTTCTTGAAACATGCACCTTAAGTCAGCCAAAAGAGAAACACAACAAAACTATAAGTTGAACTTCTGAAATTTAAGTCTTCCAACCTATTTAACTAAAATTGTTGATTGCACAATCACAACTGCATCTAAAACTCTTGAAGAAAATATCAAAATTATATGAACCAACATACACCTTAGAGAGATTCTAGACCAGATTACTGGATTGGTGTAGTATGGACATAGTTTACTAGATGAGTAGATATTCAGACATAAAATTATTTTGGCATCAATGACAACAAAGACAACGAACCGAACGTATCCTTCTTCATTCTTCCAATAATATCCCACTTTTTCATTGATGGCAACATGTGGAAAAAATGAAACTCACTTCAAAACTAAAATTGTGCAACAACAAAAAGAAAAATCAATTTATCATACAACTCCCCCTTTCAAAAACATAAAATTGAAACCAAAACATTATTAACAGTGGACAACCTTCTACCTTTTACTTTCCCCCGGGTGATCCCATAATAGTGGTTTACAATTTTTGGCCAAACTCGACACTAAAATTATTATTTTTAACTAAATCTTCACATTCGGGCACCTATAGCGGCTAAACTGTGAGGAATTTGAAGATAGTGCAAACTAGAGTCTCATCAAATTTTGTCTGTAGATTCTAAAAATATTTTTTTCAAAATTTTTGAAATCAAATTGCACTTCTTTTTCCACCTCCCACGAAAATAGATTTTTTTCAGAAAACAACATTTTAAAAAAGTGACACACACCGTATAACACATAACTTTTTTTCCATGAAGGATAAAATTCTAATTCTTTCAAATTTAGATTTTTAACTTTGATAGCTAGTGCTTCCACTTGGTTAGATAGTTTTTTATTGAATATTTTTTCCCTAATCGAGTTTCAAAGTCAAACGAATTACAATTTAGACACAACGCGACTATATAATGCGTAACTTTTTTTGTATATGTCAAAATTTTATTTTATTTTTTTTGTTGGATCAAGGACTTCAATATCTAGTGCACTCATATTTTTCAATTTTTTTTTGATAATCTTCTATTTTTCCACATGTCAAGAACAAAGAAATTTATTTTCGATGAAAAACCTATGTTTAATAAAACTTAAAAAACAAATACATAACAAAACCAAAACATACTAAAATTATATTCATTGGATAGACTGTTCTGAGGAATACCATAATCATTTGAAATAAATTTTAAATGAATTCATTTGATCCCCCAAAATCTAAATCAAAAGCTATTTTTTATCAGCATTTTGATAGGTGTAAAGGAGACGCATTTATAGGTATGGTTTAAAACTAGCGAGGTTCTATCCAAGGGGGTTTGATCTAAGGTGCTTTGATCAAACCCTCTTCAATTGGAATCCTTAAAATGGAAATTTTTAAGGCTTAAATCATTATATTTTCTAAAAATATGTGATTTCAGCTAAAATTCATTCCTCTCAGGAATTGTAAACCACTATTATGACAGCACTCCCCCCCTTTGACATCAAGGAAAAGGGTTAGGAAAATAGAAATAGTCAAGAACTAGTGAACCTTGTAATTCTTTGAGAGTTGCTTCCCAAGCTAGTTTACCATCATCCCAAATCTTTTTAGATCTAGTAAGAGATTTATGTAGAGATTCCAATTCCACTAAGCACCCTTCTCCTTCTTCTGGAGTGGAAGGAATAATTTTCATCTTCTCCAATCTTTCTACATCTATCAAGGCACTTGATAAGGAGATGTGTCTAGATAGTACTAGATCTCCAAGTTGTCTAAACCATCTTATTACATATTTTTTCCTTTGCAAAATGAAGAACTTGTTTTGAAGGTCTGCAATTGAAGTCCAACCAATGCAATTTCTATCATCTACAACTTTTTAGACTTTGAAGGCATCTGTTAGCTAAGACTCAATTGATTCTATTAAGTCCTTGATATCTTGAGTGGCATCTGACCACTACATACAATAAGAAAATAATAACTGGGCTTCCTCATCTCAGTCTTTCACCTCTTTCAAATTTTGCAACACACCATCATGTACAACTACACATTTGTCTTGCAAAATCAGTAGTCTTTTCTCTAGAATACTTGTCTCCACATCTTTCATATTTTGTACCTTAAGATTGGAGGCATATTACTTAACCGAATCAATTACACACTTTAGATTCTCAATCGGTGATAAAGAATCATAGGTGGTAACACCAGGGGCTATTTCCTGCAAATCTCTAATGGATTCATTTATTAGCTCATTCCCTTTCTGATAAGCTTCTGTAGTTTCTTGTGTAACAGAGTTGATAAAAGTGTCACATATCTTTATTCTCTCACTTGGTGCAATCTTAGAAAAATCTACATATCACGAATGTGATGGCAACTTGACTAGATGAGGTGGTAGCACTTTCTATAGCATTGGTTTCCTTGTCAATAACCCTTTGAGTGTGCTTCCAGATGAATCTATGGTTGTCTCTGGTGGCTTAATAGCTTTGGGATTCTCATCTTCATTTCTTTTAGCCTGGGTGACTTCCATTACTTCTTCTTCCCTTTCTTTTTCTGAGGATTTTCTAGAGGATTTATCCTTGTTTTCTTTCTCCTTCTTGTCCTCATCATCCTTGTCACCAGTTCCTTTTTTATCCTTGCTCCCTTCACCTTCATATTTACTTTGTCACCATTGTTTCCAATAGATTCATGATGTTCTTTAGGTACATCTCCAGTATCATCCTTGTGTTTTTCTTCAAACTGTTTAGTTGTAGTCTCATATGTATCGTTCAGAGGGGAATGAGTCTCTGAAACCTCATGTATCTCACCAACACATTCCAAGATTGGATGATCCACTACTTCTATAACAGTAACATGCTCCTGCTCCTGAGTTGTATGGGATGAAGAACTAGTTTTGGTCCCATAATTTCTTTCCAAACTTTTGATTATGTCCTAAGTTTCCCTTCTTACTTTTTCATACTATATGTCTCAATCATAAGCATGTTGACTCTTTGTTTGACTCTAAATAGAGTAGAATATTCTCTTAAAAAATTAGCAACCTCTTCTTGAGATAAAGAGGATCCATAAGAAATCAAGGCCTCATTTTTCATCTTGTCTTCATCATTTATAACCTCTTTCCTTCTTTGTGCTAATACTTTCTAGAAATTATCAGTCAGTTTCTTCTTGATTGACTCCATACTCACATTGCAAATAACAATGTACTGAATAAAGGCATTAATAACAATTTCTTTATCTTCATTATTTACTTCATCATATAATTGGGCAGTTGGCATAAGATCTCCAACTTTTATCATATTATTTACTAAAACACCTCAATTTAAATATGGTCAATCACTTACTAGAGGAGAGATAGGCATGTCCTCCTTAGGATCAAATGTTCCTTCTTCATTCTTCTTTTTATGCACATGAATTCTAAAAGAGTCTTCTTCTTCCTCTGTCTCCTCATCTATGGATATAGTAACTCTTGCTTCAGCTTCTTCATTACTAGTAGAGGTAATCCTATTACTTTTCAATTGTTTCTCTTCTTGTAAGCCAAGCTCAATTTCTTCTTGTACAACATCACTTAAACTTCTCTTCCTATTTTCCTTTTAATTTACTCTTATTTTTCTAGGTGTAACAGATGGTGCACCAGGAGGTATGTTCTTCCTCTTAGAAGCATGAGTACTGGGTCCGATGGGGGCAAGTACATCAATTGATGTCAGAGTAGGGTATGTGCAGGATCATCATGGAAAAAATAGGCCCTTAAGTGGCAAAAAAATTAGAAAAATCAGAGTTAAGCAACTTGACATAAAAATTTGAATAAGTTATCTATATTATTTCAAAAATATGTAAGAATAGAATCTATAGCAAATTGAATGTAGTTTCTAAACTACTAGGTTTGTTTTTAAAAAAATCTATTTTGTGAAAATTTGAAAAATTTCAATGCGTAGTACTTAAATTTCGGATAAAAATAAGTAGGTACTGTTTGATGCCCTAACCACAATAAAATGATAAGATTATTTTATAATATTTTAGACATAAGTAAAGGACTCATGTCCCAATGTGATGCATATCTTTTTGTAAATTTTTTCCAAGTACATAATTAATTATGATTTTTTTTTACAACTTTTAAAAAATATTAAAAACTTCGTATGCCTGACCACCTTAACTAGGTCAAAAATTCATGAAATTTTATTTTATTTTTATAATCCTATAGTATGAAAAGTATAGAATGTGACACATGTTTTGGATTCAAAAATGTGATACCATTTGAAAGCTATAGATATTTTTCAATCGACCTATTAATCAAAACTTTAGTCGAAATTCAAATAGAAAATAAATAATAATTACTTATTAAATTCAAAGTAAAGCATAATTTATATTAGTGTAAAGCTGAGAATCTCCTTTAAAAACCCTTTTTGTTTCATCAATTTTGGGTTAAAAAAATGTTATCAGCCACATACCCATCATATTGCCACTTTTTGGCCCATCATGATCCTACACATACCCAGTACTATGTTCTTTCTCCTTTACTTTCTTAGCTACAACAACATTGGAAGTACTTGCAATAGCAGAGGATATCCTTTTAGATTTCTTAGGTCCAGAGGGAAGTTTAGCTAACTTGGACTTCCTCTCATTAAGGGCTTCCTATAATTGATAAATGTCATCCTTAGTAAATGGCCCTTTGAAGAATACCTCAACATTCTTTCTTTATTTTTTTGTTCTATGGGATGTAGAAGTATCTAAATGCACTTCCTTAGATTTTTCTTCATATGTTCCATGTCAGGGAAAAGAGGAGTCTCTTGGACTACTTAGCAACATTTCAATAAACCTCTCAGCAATTTATTCATCAACCTCATATCCCAATGGTTTTATCTAGAGAGTTCTGGGTTCAACTGCTTCCATGATACATTCATTAGTACTTACAAGAAAGGTTATGTCCTTTGCATAATTTTTCACCAGACTTCTAGGAACCCTTTCTCTTTCATGCATATCATTTTGGAAAATTGCAAAGAATGTGGTTAATGCATTATTCTGTGCCCTAAAATCTCCACGACTGTGTAGACCTGTGTTTAAAAATTTGATGAGCAACTGGCCTACTATGATCCCATATGATGTTTTTCTTTCCTAGTAACTCCCTTTAAAAGTAAAATAGTAGAAAAATTACAAATGTACCAAACTTAAAGGAGTGTTTCTTTATCTTGATCAAGCTCAAATTCTCTATAATTTTTTGTCGAAGCAACTCACATAGATCGTAGTCTCTTCCATTTACCACCATTTCATATGCAATATGAATTGTTGTGGTAGACACAAAATTCTCTCGATTGATGAAATATATTTTATGTCCAATCATGATAGAAACATACTTCACAATTGGGTTTTCTATAGGCCTATTAGTTAAAGCTTTCCCATCAAATTTTGCTCCAGTTAGCTTCATAAGTGCCTCATTTTTCATAGCTTTTAGCACTGGAAAGGGTCCAGTGGCACAAAGACTAGTTATAGCTTGCATCACCTCCTTTGTGATTAACCTAGCTACACTTGTCCACACAAATTTATCATGCACACTACTTAGTGCCATCCTAACAAATTTAGATTCCTTTTCATTTGAAAGGTTAGGGAACCAATTCCATACATCCAATTTCTTTTGTACTAGGTTTTCATATTTAGGTTTTATCCAAAAATCATCTCCTATCAATTCTTTCATCCATAAATCCCTAAGTTCTTGATGGTTAAATTCTTCCAACTTACTATGAATGTATGTTCGGGTGTCTTCAGTGGGTAAAATGTTAGTATGAGTGTGAGAGAATGCACCCAAGGGATCCATTTCAAATAGCTTCAAAGAATACCTTTAGAATGTAGGTTGGGGTTTCTCAGAAACTTCCACAATAATAGGAGTATCCATTTATTTCCCTCAAATTACTTAGAGAGATGCTTCAATTTAAAATTCACAAAGCTAAGACAACAGTGAATACCTTCTTCAAGCTCTATCGAAAACTAGGGTTTGATGCCAACTTCTTTGAATGGATTTTCAACTTTCTTCAGCTTGCTCTACTTCATCCAATTTTCAAATGTTATTTAACTCAACTTCGTTCCTTACTTTGTGACTTACCAATTTTTCCCTAATTTTTCATTAAATGCACTCCAACTTCAAAAGGTTGATAAACATTTTTTAGAATATACTGTAAACCCTAAGATCCTCCATAATTCATCAAATTTGCATATTTTCTTCTGAAAACTTCTTCAACATCTTCAAAATGATACTTTACACCATATATCCTTGTGTCACTGCTTGACATTTCTTACTCCAGGGGTTTATTATATTTTTCAATCACTGCTCCCCCTAAAACCATTGTTGGGTTTAGTTCTTAGAAGAAGTATCTGCACTAGGTGTAGATGTAAAAGCATTTGATTCATTCTTATCCTCAAGCTCTTCTTTTTTCTTCCAAATCTTCTCCATTTCATTTTTAACTTCAATAGGATCAATCTTATTCATAGTTTCGTTCGTTTGATCTGATTTAGCTTTCTTCTCAATTTTTCTTTTGTTGAATTTTTAAATGTGTCCTAGTTTATTGTAGGTGTAACACACAACATGTTTCTAACCAAACTAATTTGCATGCAACCTTGATCTAAACTGAATAGCTTTATGTCCATATGCATAGCATATATAGCAATAGCCTTGAAAAGATTGAGTCATTCTACCAATATTGAATTTGTTCATCATTGCTCGACTTCTACACTCTGTAGCTCTATGCCAAAACTTATTGCAAGAAAAGAATTGTCCAGTAAAGAATCCAACATTATGATTCATTCTATTTTGGTTCAGTTTATTTCTACATTATGTCACCCTATGACCAAATTTATTACATGGAAAAAAAATGCCATTGAAAGATGGGTACCTTTGAGCATTAGGTTGTCAAATAGGAATCCTTTAAAGATTGCTTATGTGATTCTTGATCTTCCTTACATTTCCTTGAGTCTTCCTCTAATTGTCCATTTTGTTCAGAACCTTATTTTCCTTTGAAATTTTTCCTTCTTCAAGTCCTAGGCCACTTTTATCCTTAGAGGGTTTCTAAAAAGGAATCAATTCATCAAGATTTGTGGTGATTTCTTTGAATTTATCCTCATGATATTTTTCCTTCACTAAGTAAAATATTAGTGCCACCACTTCTTCTTCAAGCTTTATGCACTCATCAATTTTTCTTTGGATTTTGGATTTTTTCATTTTTCAATTCTTTTCTTTTCTTCCACTTGTTGCTTTAGTTTGGTGATGTTTACATTTTCCTTCTTCAACTGATCATTAACTTCTCTATTCCTTTTTTTGAATTTATTGATTTGTTCTCTTAGTTTCCTAATGCATTCATTTTATTCTTTCAGTTTTTCCTTTAGAGATTCTTTATCATCTTCACTTTTGTCCAGATCTTTAAGAGCAACATGAAGTTCCTCAGTTGCAAAGATTTCTTTCAAAGGAATAGGATAATTTTTATCAGCCATGTGTTCAAGCTTCAAGATCTTCCTCAAGTTATTAAGCTTCTCAAAAGGAACCATGCTCTGATACCAATTGTTGAACACATAGAATATTGAGAGGGGGGTGCATCAATATTGTACTAAACCAATTTATTGCTAACCATCCAATTATTACAATGTATCTTGCTACAATAGTAAGAAAGAACATGGAAATGAACATAACATCACACAATACATAGACACCAAGATTTTTGTGGAAAACCCAAAATGGGAAAAACCACGATGAGGATTAACTCACAATATATTATATCTGGTTGCAAGATATTACATGGTGCACTACCAAGACACACTATCCTTGAAAGGCTCACATCTAGTGTACAAAGGATATGGCTTACTACTAGAATATAGAAATATATGGCTCACAACCAGAAATGTGAATTGAAAGGAATGCACCTTCTATTTTTTTAATACAATTCCAATTAAGATCTAGAAGATAAAGTTTTTACACCCGTTTGCTGGAACATAACAACTATCAACAACTATCAACATCTTCACAATATCACTCTATTGCATACATTCACACTCACACCTTCTATATATATATTTATATGTCACAATATGTGCATCTATATATTTCCATTGTGTATCTTCTCTCTTTCTCTCTCTCTCTCTCTCTCTCTATATATATATATATATATATATATATAGATATAGTTCATACATCAATTAGGTCAGCCTAATTGGATGTAAGCATACATAATTCAAAATATCTTGTCAGCCACAACACAAAACTTCTTTGGCACTCAAATCTAAAAATGTACAACACAATTTAGTTCAGCCCAGACCTAAAGATAATCATTCATGAAACATACACCTTAAGTCAACCAAAAGAGAAACACAAGAAAACTGTAACAAGGACTTTTGAAATTTAAATCTTCCAACCTGTTCAACTAAATTTTTTGATTCCCTTATTACAACTACATCTAAGATTCTTGAAGAACATATCAAAATTATATGAAAAGACATACACCTCAAATATATTCCAGACTAGATTACTAGATTTGTTTAGCACAAACCTAGTTTACAGGATGAGAAAATATTCAGACATAAAATGATGTTGGCATCAATGACAATAAAGACAATGCACTAGAGGTCTCATTCTTCATTCTTCCAACAAGGAGGACTGAAAGGTGAAAGGTACTTCATGTTTCTAATTGATGAGTATACAATAATGGCATGGTTAACTTTTTTGAATGAAAATAACCAAGCATTTGAAAGATTTAAGATATTCAAAAAAAATGGTTGAGAAGGAGATGGGAAGAAGAATCAAATGCTTGAGATCAAATAGAGGAGGAGAATTCACATCAAGTGAATCTGTTGAGTATTTCAAGGAACATGGAATTAAAAGGCAATATTTTACACCAAGAAGTCCACAACATAATGGAGTTGTAGAGAGAAAGAACAGAGTAGTTAAAGACATGGCTAGAACAATGTTGAATGAGGCCAAATTAGAAGATATGTTTTGGAGAGAAGCTATTCACACCGTAGTCTATATTTTGAATAGAGTTCAAATAAGAGCACACACTGACACTACTCCCTATGAGCTATGGTATGGTAGGCCTGCAAATGTTATATTAAGAGGGAAGATAAAAATTTAGGAAGCTTTGAATCAAGAAGTGATGAAGGAATGTTTCTAGGATATTCTACCCAAACCAAAGCTTACAAATGTTATAACAAAAGAATGAATAAAATTGTGGAAAGAATCAATGTTAAAATTGATGAGAGTATAAGGCATATCAAATTTGATATAAATGAATTTGAATATGAATTATATTTTGAGGAAAACATAGCAAATAATGAAGAGGAATCTGAAGTAGAGGTTGAGAAGGCGCCTACAAAATATGTGTAGAAGGATCATCCTATAGATTAGATAATATAGGGGACAAGAATGAAGGAGTTCAAACTAGGAGAAGGATTATAAAAAATAAGGAGAAAGTAGATTTTTCTCTCCTATCTCAGATTGAGACAATTTTTTTTACTGAAGAAAACAAGGATGGGAGTTGGATAAATTTCATGGAATAGGAGCTAAATTAGATTGAGAAGAACAAGACATGGGAATTGGTTCCTAAACTCCCAAACAAAAATGTAATTGGCACTAAATTGGTGTTTAGAAATAATTAGAATGAGGATGGAGTTGTGGTAAGGAACAAGGCAATGTTGGTGTGCAAGGTGTTGGTGTAATTAATTATTTAATTACACTTTGCATAAGCTTACTTAGGCAATATTTTATTTCCTAGGTTGCATTTAGTAATTCTTATCTAGTTGAGTTGTCTTTTTGCTCAAGATAAGATTAGGGTTGTGCATGTCTTGCTTTTTTTGCATGTTTTCCTTTTCAAAGGATTTTGTATCATTTGTAAATAAATTACAATCAATAATCATTATTTTGGTTTTGCTTGCACATTCTTCCTTGAGGGTTTACAAAAGATCTTCTCTTTTGTTCTGGATATTTGTTGCACGTGACAGGTAATTACATGTAGGTGATTCTTGGGGACTGTGAAGTTGGATTTCTCAACTTCTACATGGTATCAGAGCTTCAGACCTATGGCTACATGTTCGTGATTTGAAGATATTCTCTCACAACATTTTTTTATGTGCAAGGGTTTCAAGCAAGGTTGATTTTTTGTGGATTTGGGGTTTTCCTAATTTTTTGGGCATGTTTGGACAAAACAGACCTCGCCATTGAGTCCACAGCACCCAAAAACCCCTATTTTCATATAAAATTTGTTGATTTTGGCCACAATTGAATGAAAAGGAAAAAAAAATTGCCCCAAGGCCATACGACATTTTTTTTCAAAAAATTATGAAAAAAATCAAAGTTTTTTTTAGTAAAAAAATTGCACCTCCAATTCAGAAGTGGACAACTACCTAACCGCCGCCCAACAACCACCCGGGCACCAACCACGTGCCACCCACCAGTGCCCCGCAACTCACAGTACCGTTGATCCCTCTGACAAGCCCCCTGCGAGCTTTAAAACTTGGTCGGAAGTCTTTTGGAGGACCGAGTGCCCGATGCTCAATCCCCCACAGTCCCTTTAGCCCCTACAGTGGTCACATATGTGACCAAGGGCCCGTAGCTTTAGCTTCTTGTCCTAGCAGCTGGTCCTGCATAGGACTTGGTTGTTATTTTTAGCCCCTAAGGGCTTTGGAGGCCATATTGTGCAATTTGGACCTATTTTCACCAAATTGGGCATATTTTTTGCATACAATCTTCATTTTTCAAAAATGAGATATCGCTGAAAAGCTAGTTCCAAGCACAATGATGTGGTACTAATATTTTTTTTTTTTCCATTTTGATGCCTTTTTGCCTATCAAAGTCCAAAGTTGTTATTTTCACTTTGGGAGGCATAAGTTTTGCATCTTGAATCAGTTTTGTGAAAAAAAATAGGCATTGGAAAGTTGGTTCAGTGCTCTACATAGATCTTAGACTTGTTTTTTCCAAAAAATTTACTAGGTATCTGATATTCTTATTTGATCTCAGCCTTTACCTTTTTAGTTATTTTCTTGGGAAGTATGCAATCAGGCTATTTTTTTGAGATCAGTGAAATGAGGGGGAAAGGGTGTCATGTATAGATTTTTGTCAAATGGAAAGGGGTACAATTCCTCCATAGAATAGGTCTTCTTATTGGTCCCCAAATGTATATTTTTTATTTGTTGTTAGACGACTTTTATTTGTTGCATCAAAGTATCTACAAGGGATTGTGTTGCATTGTTTTGATTTGATGCCATGGTGTTGGTGTTAAGGTCATATGTCAAAATTGGATTAGGATTGGTATTTTGAGGCATGGTGTTGAAAAAAAAGGATAGACAACTGAGAGGGGGGGTGAATTAGGTGTCACAGAAAATTAAAACCTTTTCAAACTTTACTTAACTCAATCTCAGATCTGATGAATAAAAAATAAACCATAAAAAATCAACACATCAGAAACACAAAGAAAACCAAGATTTTTTATGTGGAAACCCTATTAGGGGAAAAACCACAGTGGATGCTAGTCCACAAGATTATACCCTGTTAAAAGTATAATGAAAAATAATGGGAATGCACATGCATTCAAGCACACTGGCTAGAGCTCACTGCTCAAATACAAAAGAAGACTCACTGTCAAAAGAATTTTTTGGATTAAAACCATCCAAATTGTGAACTAAGAAAATAGTTTCTACACAAGCTTGGTTACAATTCTAGTTAAGCACATAAAACCTTCTTCACTCTTTTCTCAAACTTCTTCACACTTCGCTCAATCCTCATCACACTCTGCTCTACAATCGAATGATATTCACATATACACACATAGAAGCACACTGAGCATACCGAGCACACCTTACACTGATGAAACAATCACTCTTATATATCTACAACATGAGATTACATCAACAACCTAGTCAGCCAAAAATATAAAACACATTTTCAATGTCAGCCCAAATTTACAAATATATTTTCAGTGCAAATCCACCAAGGCTAGCCACAACATAGTGGAGACCAAAATTAACAAATCCAATAAAAAAAGACTTCAATTAATTTCACCTCGAAGATCCACAACACGTTACAACCATCATGTTAGCCAAGAACACAAAAAATGATCATATAGAGAAAAATATTCGACCAAAAACACACCGATTAATGTGGATGTACCAAAAAGATAGAGAATGATCTAGAAACATCCACAAACACCAAGAAATAATAGAGAAACATTCGTAGCAACTAGAATTAGCAGAATTACACAAAATTCACTCAGGAATATTGTTAGAACACAATTGTTCATAGCACGATCAAATCTTCACATGGACCTCTAAAACTTCTGGTGGATGGACTAGATACACTCAACAAAAAACCCTTTAATCCACACCAGCTAATCTTCAATGTAGAGAATATGACACCTTCATGACCTTAACTGAACCACTAGGAACCTACAATAATTTCTTTTACAATTTTCTCAATAGCCTCGACATATACAACCTTCAATACATTAAATTCTAATAGTGTTGATGGGTATATGTAGGATCATGATGGGCCAAAAAGTGGCAAAATGATGGGTATGTGGCTGATAACTATTTTTTTACCCAAAATTGATGAAAAAAGGGTTTTTAAAGGAGATTCTCAGCTTTCCACTGATATAAATTATGCTTTACTTTGAATTTAATAAGTAATTATTATTTATTTTCTATTCAAATTATGACTAAAGTCCTAATACATAGGCTAATTGAAAAACATCTATAGCTTTCAAATGGTATCACATTTTTTGAATCCAAAATATGCATCACATTCTATGCTTTGCATAATATAGGATTAAAAAAAGAAAAATTGAATTTCATGAAGTTTTGACCTAGTTAAGGTGGTCAGACATACGAGTTTTTATATTTAAAAAAAAATTGTAATAAAAAATTCATAATTGATTATTTACTTGGAAAAAAATTATAAAAAAATATGCATCACATCGGGGCATGAGTCCTCTACTTATATCTAAAATCTTATGAAAAAATATTATCATTTTATTGTGGTTAGGGTGGTCAAACAGACACCTACTTCTTATTTTTTCCCCGAAATTTAAGTACCACTACATTGAAATTTCAAATTTTCACCAAATAGATTTAAAAAAAAAAAAAAAAAAAACTAGAAACTACATTCAATTTGCTACAGATTTTATTCTTACATATTTTTGAAATAATATAGATAACTTATTCAAACTTTTACGTCAAGTTGCCTAACTCTAATTTTTTTTATTTTTTTGCCACTTAAGGGCCTATTTTTTCCATGATGATCCTGCACATACCCTGACATCAATGAAAACCACATATCATCAACACAATCACAACATCCAAAAATCTCCCCCTTTGTAATTGATGGCAACACATGATGTTAAAAACACCATCAACCCAACTCTCATTCAACACTTAGATTTTGACTCTTCTTCTTGACTTCTTCTGCAAGATCTTATCCCCACAAGAATTTTTACTCTAGATAGGTAGTATTTTTTCACAAGAATCTTCTCCCCCTTGGACATCAATGGAAAATATAAACATTATATTTCCATATACAATCTCTGAACCACATATTTGCACATCTGACTACTCCCCCTGAGAAGCAGCCACAAAAACATCAATCTGGATCAGGATGTAGCAATTAAGCACATGGATTGATGCAAGTAAATGAATCTTTAGTTTATATTAGGAGGGGTAATCACCCCTAGAATCCCTCTGAGATACTCAAAAGTATCCTTCGACAATGACTTAGTGAAAATGTCCACAATTTTTTCTTTTGTAGGCACATACTTGAGTCTGACTTATTTTTCACTCACTTCTCCCTTAGAAAGTGAAACTTGATTGATATATGCTTGGTATTAGAATGTAGCACTAAGTTCTTTGATAAGTTTATTGCACTTAAGTTGTAACAGTATATGGCAATAGGTTCATCATATACTACTTTGATATTTTTCAGCATCTGTTTCATCCACATCACCTGAGTACGGTTGTTTGTACAACAATATACTCTACCTCAGTAGTAGATAGAGAAATGGAATTCTACTTTTTACTCAACCAAGAAACCACCTTCTTCCATAGGAAGAAGGCACCAACACTAGTACTCTTTATGTCATCTACATCTCCTACCCAATCCACATCAGTATATGCATTCAAAGTAAGATCATCATCCTTAGGGTACCAAAGCCCAAAATCAATTGTTCCTTTCAGATATCTAAAGATTCTCTTAACAACAGTCACATGAGACTCTTTTGGATCAGCCTGAAATCTAGCAACCATACATACAACATTCATAATGTCTGATTTGGTCTAAGTTAAATAGAGAAATCCACCAATCATTGACCTATATCTTGTTTGATTTGCTTTAGGAGAATCATCATTCTGTGTCAATTTACATCTGGATACCATGGGAGTAACAACAAGTTTTGAGTCATCCATGCCAAACTTCTTTAGCAGTTCTCTCACATATTTTGACTGAGATATGAAGATCCCCTTGTCTAACTGAGTAACTTGCAATCCTAGAAAGAACTTCATCTCTCCAATCATACTCATCTCAAATTTACTCTTCATTTCATCAATAAACCTCATACATAGATTATCATCTCCTCCAAAAATAATGTCATCAACAAAGACCTCAATAATCAACTATTTTTCATGATCCAATTTGAAATATAAGTTGCTATCAGCAGTACTTTTATTGAATCCAAGTTTCAATAAATATTTGTCTAATCTAGCATACCAGGCTCTGGGGGCTTGCTTTAGTCCATACAAAGTTTTCTTCAATCGACAAACCATGTCTTGTTTGTCAGTTAGTTGAAATCCACTAGATTGTTCAATGTATACTTCTTCTTCTAGGTCGCCATTCAAAAAAGTTGACTTCACATCCATTTGATAGACTTTATAGTTCTTGTATGTAGCATAAGCAAGAAATAACCTTATGGCTTCAATTCTAGCAACCGGGGAAAAGGTTTCTTCAAAATCAATACCTTCCATTTGTGAATACCATTTACAGACCATTCTTTCTTTAATCTGGACCACTTCACCTTGTTCATTCAGCTTATTCTAAAAGACCCATTTAGTACCAAGAAAATTATTGTCTTTTGGTCTAGGAACAAGTATCCATGTATCATTCTTTTCAATATGCATCAGTTCTTCCTTCATAGCTTCCATATAGTGTTCATCATTGTAGGCTTCTTTGACATCTTTAGGTTCAATCTTGGAAATCAGGCAATACTCTTCTGCAATCTTTCTTCTAGTTTGCACACCTTTATTCTTATCTCCTATAATTTGATTTTCAGAATGATATAGCTTTACATACCTCAAAGTTTTAGGATTCTCTCGAACTTCTGATTCTTCTATTCTTTCTTATGCACTTGCACTTGTCTCTGCTTCCTGACTATCTTGATTTATCGGAACAAATTGAAGTTTTCTTACTGAAACATATGGCACAATTTGAAGTTGATTTTGTGTTTGATTATTCTTCCTTTTGTTTGTGTTTTCTTCATCTAAATCATATCCATAATATCTGGATGATTTAAGCAGAGTCCTCATCAACTCTGAAATTTGCACTCTCAACCATTTTTCTTAATCTTCTATTATAGCATTGGTAGGCCTTGCTTCTAGTAGAGTATCCTAGAAAGATTCCTTCATCACTTCTTGCATCAAACTTTCCTATATCATCATCTCTCTTGATGTAACACTCGCTTCCAGAGATCTTGAAATATTTAATAGTAGGCTTATAACCAAACCATAGTTCAAAAGGAGTCTTACCAGAATTACCATTTACATTTACCCGGTTCAAAGTATACACAACAGTTCTTACTAATTCACTCTAGTAGATGTGAGGCACAATTCCTTCAATCATCATTGTTCTAGCAGCATCTAGAAAAAAAAATTTCTTTCTCTCAACAACACCATTCTATTAAGGGGTTTGGAGAGAAGATAACTGTGTTTTGATTCGATGCTCTTAACAGAAAGAATTAAAATCCCTAGAGGTGAATTCACCACCTGTGTCTGACCTTAAGCATTTGATTTTCAAACCTTCTCATTTTCTTCCATAGCTTTGAAACTTTTGAAATTTTCTAATGCTTCACATTGTTCTCTTAAGAAAGCCACCCATATCATTTTAGAATAATCATCAATAAGCAACATAAAGTACCTTTCACCATGGAGATTTCTAACTCTAGAAGGACCACATAGATTAGTATGTACCAACTCGAGCAATCCATTTGAATGATGGTGTTTGCTCCAAAAAGAAACTCAAGTCTATTTTCCTATCTGACACTCTTTGCAAATTGTGCTAGCAGGCTTCACTAGCTTAGGTAGATCCCTTACTACTTGAGTGGAACTTATTTTGACAATGTTATCAAAATTCACATGATAGCCTTCTATGCCATAACCAACTTTCATCGACTTGAGCAATTAAACAACTTTCACTGGCAACATTTAGGTGAAACATATTACCTTTTGACTGTTTCCCTGAGGCAATTACATTTTCAGAACTTCCATATATTTTGCATCTTCCAATTTTGAACTAAAGATCATAACCCTTGTCCACCATTTTTCCAACACTTAACAAGTTGTGTTTCAAGCCTTCAACATAAATAACACCATCAGTGTTATGCTTACCACCAAGACAAATAAATCCTCTACCATGAATCACACAATCATTGTTATCTCCAAATATTACAACCCCACCGTCATACTTCTCTAGAATTGTAAATTTTCTTTTGTCGCCATTCATATGATGTGAGTATATGATGTCAATGACCCACTCATTTTTATTTTTTCAATTCGAGCTGCAAGAGCTTTCTCAACTTTAGTAGATTTAGTAGCCACTGGACTATTTTCCTTGATAGCAATGAAAACCCAATCATCTTCACTTCCATTATCTTTATCCAACTCATCATCAGTCACTCCTTCTTCAGCAAAGTAACATTTTTTTTGGAATATGGATTTGTTAGGCTTAGATCTAAGAACTCTTTTAGGACACCTTGATGCAAAATGACCTATTTTACTACAAGAAAAAAATTTAATAGGCAACACTCCTTCATACTTACCTTTTCCTCTGCCTTCTTTCTTTACAATCAGTGCTTTCAATTCTTCTACCTCTCTTTCTTTATCTCCAAGTTGTTTTAGTTCTTCATCATATTTGGATGGCTTTCTAGAACTCTTTCCCAGATCATATCCTTGCTTGTTTCTTCCAAATACAGTAGCCTTAAATGCAATTTCAGTCTTAGGAACAAAATCACCAAATTCGTTCAACTCAAAGGTAGCAAGTTTACCAATCAATGTATCCCTTGTCACATTTTTCAATGATTTGGTTTCTTCAATAACATAAGCCTTTGCTTTGCAGGAGGGAGGCAATGATTTGAGCACCTTAGCCACAATTTCTTCCTCATCCAAGGTACCACCAGCACATCTAATACCCATCACTAGTTCATTTACTCTTTGCATAAAAGAAGAAATATTTTCATCTTCACCCATCTTCAGATTTTCATACTTGTTGATGGTAAAGGTCATTGATGTCAGAACTTGCATCATTTAATTAATTATTTTATTGAACCGAGTGTGTCTCAAAGCAATATGCGATAAGGATAGTTGTCACAGATTCTTTTGGGGGGGTTTGCACTATAAACAACGACTTTAGGTATCATTTTGTCTACTTCAGGAGCTTTTAGGAGCTAAACTGTAGTGACTAATTCCTAAGATTTAAATTTATTTTAGCTTCTAATTTAAAATCATGTTGACTTAATTCTAACTTTATCGACTTTGATTTAGACCAATTCATGGAGACAATTAATGACTACTTTAATTCCTAATCTAAAACACATAATTAAAATTAATTCTATTTTGCTTCAAAAGAAATCCATAACTTAATTGTTGGAAAGTAAACACTAATTTAAGAGCAGGAATGAATTGTAGGAAAATGACGATTATTCTAAAAATCATAAAAACTAATCTCCATGAATAGATTATGAACAGACTTCAACTCCATCTTTCCATAAATTCCTAACATTGTTTTAATGAAATTCAACAAACAAACATCAAGTTTAACCAATTTGGACAACATCTAAATCTAATTTATCTAAGAAACCTGTTAATGATTCTAATGATTCAATTCAAAATTTCTAATAAATAAATCTAACCATTCTAACAATTTAATCTTAACCATAGTAAACTGAAACTTTGAAATGTAATTAGAAACAAAAGTAAATATCAAATTTTAACATTTACCAAGGTAGAAGATGATTTCAACGATTGAACAATTCAAAATTAGTCTCTACTATAGATTTAATATTAATGAACTAGAAAATAACAACACTTAACAAAAATACCATAAAATCATTGCAAAGTTTGAGCGGGACCTACTCTTCCTTGGGTAAGATCCTTTAACATAGTGAATTGATTAACTTCCTACTTCCCTTCTCATTGATCAAAAGTAGAATGCAGAACAAAGTATTGCTTGTGATTATATAAATTTTGATTGCAAATTATCTAACTCCTAGCTAAGACTGAAATATGGATATTTATAAAATATCCTTATTAGCTTCTAGCATGGCGTTAACTGCCAAAACTTAAGGCGACCAACTACAAATCACAAAATGAAACTAAAAAATAGAACTAAAGTGGACTAAGGAGGACTATGCCAGAACTACGCCAGATTGGCATTGGAAGTAAAAGTTCCTCAACCGACTATAAATAATTCAATTCATACTTTGAGTGACTCATCATCTAGCAGGGCCCATCTATGGCGTAGTCAATCCTCATGATTAAATAGAGAGTTTAATCGTCTCATCAACCTTTAAGATACCCTATTAAAAACCCTTATGAAAAGGACAACAATCATGGTAATAAAGATCAATGCAGCATAATTATCTCATCCAAAGTCATCATAAAGCAATGCATTTAACATAAGCTATTACTTCCAAAATATTTGCTAATTTAGTTAAACATAAACTAAAATAAGCAAATATGTTAATCTATTGTCTATCGCTAGTCATGTCAATCAACAATAACAAGTCTTTTTAAACATAAAAATCCTTAAATGAAAGTATTTTATATCTCCCATCACTTTCCTTTCAAACTCTATAGCTTAGCCATCTTCACATGTACATCTCCTTCATACAAAGTTTCCAACTTCGTCCACATCTCATGAGTTGTCTTCAGACCTAACACATTTGTCATTTCTAAATCTATTAAAGCACTTAGCAAAGCTTCCATTGCCTTGACATTATTCTCAGCCTCTTTAATCTCATCAACAATGGAAGGACCATTCTAAGAAATAACATATTGATTCTTTGTAATTTTCTATAAGGGTTCACCAATACACCTCAAATAACACTCCATCCTAGTTTTCCACAATGAGTAGTTTGTTCCATCAAATCTAGGGCTGTCCTTCTTGTATGTTTCCATCTCAGATCACCTCAAGATTTTAAACATCTTCAGAGGAACCTGCTTTGATACCAATTTTTGGCATAAAAAGGACAGACAACTAAGAGGGGGGGGTGAATTAGTTATCACAAAATATTTAAAGTTTTTCAAACTTTACTTAAGTCAATCTTAGATCTGATGAATAAAAAATAAAGCATAAACAATTAACACATCAGAAACATAGATAACACCAATATTTTTTACGTGGATACCCTGTTAGGGGAAAAACCACGGTGGATGTTAGCCCACAAGATTATACCCTATTAAAAGTATAATGAAAAATAATAGGAATCCACATGTATTCAAGTGCACTGCCTAGAGCTCATTGCTCAAATACAAAAGAGGACTCATTGTCTAAAGAAAGTTTTGGATTAAATCCATCCAAATTTTGAACTGAGAAAATAGCTTCTACACAAGCTTGATTATAGTTCCAGTTAAGCACAAAAAATCTTCTTCACTCTTAGCTCAAACTTCTTCACACTTCACTCAATCCTCTTCACACTTTACTTTGCAATCAAATGATATTCGCACATACACACATAGAAGCACACTGAGCATACTGAGCACACCTTACATTGATGAAACAATTGCTCTTATATATCCACAACATTAGATTACATCAACAACCCAGTCGGCCAGAAATATAAAACATATTTTCAATGTCGGCCCAAATTTACAAATAAATTTTAAATGTGAATCCACCAAGGTTGGCCATAACATAGTGGAGACCAAAATTAACAACTCCAACACAAAAATACTTCAATTAATTTCACCTAGAAGATCCACAACATGCTACAACCATCATGTTGGACAAGAACACAAAAATGATCATACAGAGAAAAATCTTCGACCACGAACACACCGATTAATGTGGGCATACCAAAAAGATAGAGAATGGTCTAGAAACATCCATGAACACCAAGAAAAAACAAATAAACATCCAAAACACCTATAATTACATAAAATTCAGTCATGAATAATTCCAGAACACAAAGTTGTTCATAGCACGATCAAATCTTCACGCGGACCTCTGAAACTTTCACTGGATGGACTAGATACACTCAACAAAAAACCCTTTAATCCACACCAACTGATCTTCAATGTATAGATTACGACACCTTCATGACTTTTACTGAACCACTGGGAACCTATAATACTTCCTTTTATAATTTTCTTAATATCCTTGAAATATACAACCTTCAATACATCAAATGTTAATAGTGTTGACATCAATGACAACCGCATATCAGCAACACAATCACAACATCCAACACATGGGACCTTGGTTACCATCTTGATGTGAATTCTTTTGGTTTGGAATGAAATTGGCATTTAGGTTTGTCCCAAAGGTCATGTTTGTATTTGGTATGGTTTTTTGGAATTAAGGTGTAGACCCTTGATTTGTTCCTTGGATCTGAAAGGTTAGTCCTTGATTTTCATTTTGGAAAGATGGTGTAGGTTCTTGATTATCATTTTGAAATGATGGTGTAGGTCCTTGAAATGATGGGGTTGGTCCTTGATGGTGTTTTGAAAATATGGAATAGGCCCTTGATTAATGTTTGAGAATTTAGATCCTTGCAAAGTAGGAGTGAGCCCTTGATTGGTGTTTTGATTTGGTTCTCTCCATGAGGCGATGTGAACCTTTCTAGATTTATTTGGTGGATGTTGATTTGATGAAGGTGCACTTTGAAATTGGAATAAAGGACCTTGGTTTGTGTTTTGAAGTGTGGGTATATGACCTTGATCAGTATTTTGAGGTAAAGGTGTGGGACCTTGTGATATAGGACAGGTGATTTGTGTTTTCGAAAAGGGGATTTGTAAAGGTCTTACCCATGGAATTTTATGAACTTCCAAATGTGAGATTTTTTCCTTTTGTATTAGTATGAGTCATCTTGTTTCCAGATGTAGAGATGCTAGGGATGTGTGTGGTAGTGGTGGTCATGTGTGTAGATGTCCCAATTGGCATAGTTGACATTTGTTCTGAAGAGGGCATACCAAATGCAAATGGATTTTCAGTATCTTCTTCTACAATGGTTGATACATCAAAGCCATGACAGAGTTTGGCATCATTTTTAGCTAGTGCATAGAAAAATATATTAGGTTCAACTCCAACAAGTTGATAAACCATGCTTAAAACCCTTGGGTCTTAGTAAGCCCTTTCAATTTCTTGAGGAGTCAATTTCTTGTTGAATTCTTCTAGGTTTAGGTTGTCCCATGTGTCGGTTTGGTCTCTTTGTGGTGTCTCTCTTTGAGGTGTGGAATGATTTGAATTTATTCCAAGGGTTGTGTCTTGAAAGAGTCACTTGAGAAATCCATGTCCTTTCTTTTGATTTGTGACCTTGTTTCAACAATGTGAGACTTGCAAGTGGGAAGGTAATGCAAGGTGATAATGAAGCTAAACTATGTTTTTGGATTGTTTTGAATATAAGGATGCAAGGTGATTATGCAAGGATAATAATGACCAGAGGATGGAGCGAAATGAAGCTAATGGATGCTAAAGGATATTAAATTTTGATTAAATAATGACCAAGGATAATGATAAGGAGACTAAATTATGCTAAGTTTAATGATCAAAGGAAATGGTGCAACTAAGGTTAAGATGAAACTAAAATATGTTTTTGTATTTTTTGGGATAAAGATGCAAAGTGAAAGTGCAAGTTAAATGCAAGGCTAAGAATTTATAGGATGGTAATTAAAGCTATGGTCAAAGGGGTATGATATGAATCTAAATGAGACTATGGTAATGCTAAGGATATGAATTCTAAAATTTGAGAGAAAGGATGCAAACCAAGTTCATGTAGGTCCAAGATAACAAACCCAAATGTCATTGACCTTTACGATAATTAAGAGAATAATTTTGAAAAGGTTGAGTCAAGGCTAGGACACAAGCTTGAGACTTAAATTTTACAAAGGTGATAATGGAAAATGTTGATAAAATGATGGATGAAGGTCAATGACAAATTGGATAGGCAACCAAGGAATGTCCAAAAGCTTAATAGTCTTCCTATGTCTAAAATTTGAAAGGGAGATGCAAACTAAAGTTTAATATTGACTTATGTAATGTAAGGGATGGGGAAGGTAACCTATAATGTAATGAACTACTAAATGGAAAGGCTAGGATGAACTGGTAAAGGCCTACAATTCTCTGGTTTAGCAGTCAAGGTCACTATGAAATGAATTGATTAGATTTTAGATAAGGATTTTGAGAGTTTCTAGTTATCAAGCAATCACGACTCTATTTTCTAAAAATGTGTTGTTTTAGGTTATAGGTTTCTAGAGTGTAGTTTTGGTTCAGTATGACAGTTGCAACTTTGTTTTCTACAAATGTGGTTTAGTATAATAGTTGTAGTTTTACAGTGATCAATTGTGGCTCAAAATATCAGTTGTGGGTCTGTTCTTGATAGTTGTCATTCATAGACTATTGATTTTGTAGTTTTGATGGTTTTAACTTGATTTTGGAGTGAATTTTTTACTAATTTTGATGAATTTTGATTGGAAAACATAGAATATAGTCACAAACGGTTGTTTTTGGTCTAGTTTTGGATGTGAAAATATTTTGATACCAAGATAAGACACACATAGACAATAATGCACAATCCCTATGGTTGGCAAGGAAACCACTAGTTGATATCCCCACTTGGATTTCTCCAGCCACTTAAACAAGGTAGACAACTAGAGACTCAGTGGCATTGGCTCCCCTCCACAAGCTCAATGAATTATATCTTTTTATGGCTAATCCTAACAAACATCAATGGATAAATGATAATTTAATGATTCTAGTTGTGTGTCCTTGATTTTTGGGTTGGGACTAAGGCACCACCTAGGTTATCTTTGTCCACCAAAGGTCTTGGGACCTTGATTTCAAATGTGCCTTAGAGTGGTGCCTTTTTGGAGTCTGTACCCCAAGATTCATGCCTTGAGACTAAGATGCCACCTAGGGCATCTTAGTCCCCCTTAGGGTATTTTAAGGATTTAATTTCAAATTCTAGTGGTATTTAGCCTCCTTTAATTAATGAATTCATATGTCGGCTTGTTGTGGTGAAATTTTAGGATATTAAGTATAGATAAGTATAAATACAAGGTTCCTTCACCCATTTTTCATAACAATTAGTCAAGTATTAATTCCTAAGGAATGTTTATGAGATCAAGAGTAATTCATCAAGAATTTGGAGCCATCATCAAGATTCAAGCATCATATCAAGGATATTCTTACATCATGTGTTTTTTTTGTGCTAACATTTTTGATGTAGGATTTTGATTCAAGCAAGCATTTCAAGTCAACATCTATCAAGCATTCAAGAATTTAAAATCCACATTCAAGCTATCCATTTTACTCAAGTTTGCAAATTTCACAACAAGGGTTTGGTGAGTTGTAACATTGCATGTTGTTCATTCATCATTTCCCTTCATTATTCTATTTCATTTCAAGGTTTAATTATCAACAAGGGATTTGACCAAGGAAAACCCCCATTTACTAGCAATCAACAAGTAATTCCTCTCTTGTATGTTTGTGATTGTAGATAGACTTGAAGATCATTTCAAGTGTAAAATTGAAAAGTTGTAAAGTTGCATCGCAAAGTTGTCAGGTCTTCATAGAAACTCACCTACAAGCTAGATCCAGAAGTTTCAGAACTTGAGATCTGAGAAGAAGGAAGTGCAAACATCAAGCCTCAAGATCACATTCATAGATTCTAGAAATTTAGATCAGTACTAAGATGGTAGCAAGGGCATCTTAGTCCTCCAAGTGGAATTTTCTAGAGATTCTTTCAGATCCTATTCTGACATTCAAAGACTCTACATCTACCCTAAAATATAGTAGTGGGACTAATAATATAGTATGGGCATCTTAGTCCTCCATAGCACATTTTGAAAGCTTATTTTCATTTTTTGAATCCTTGTCACATTTATAGACTTCCCAAGTACACACATCATAACTTCCTATTGCATTATTTCATCATTTACATCCTTCATTTAGCTTGCACTATTAGGTTTCGTGAGTTAAATGTTAAAGTGTCTTCTCTGAGATTTTTCTTGGTGATGAACCCTTCTAATCCTAAAGAATCCCCCCTTAGGTCATCCTTGTTGAGAATTGTGTGATGCCCTCTCAATTTTCCTTTGTTTGGAAAGTTACTTGGATTGCATCTATACTTTATGTTGTTTTTTTCTAGACTATATGTTACTATTGGATGTTATTTAGACATTGTGATACTATGATGATTAGATATGGTGACTGATTGATGATACTATGATGCTTAGCTTGATGATATTTATGATCTTGGGATATTTGATGCTTCTTATTTATATCCTGTTTTGATATTGGTTGTTATGTGTTGGTGCTGGGGAACAATGTTGCATCACTCACTTGCAAGCGTCATGCGACTCTTTGATTTTCCCATCATGGTGTGACTGATTATTTATTTATGCATAAGTTTGACCCTATGTTTTGCTGCAGGCTGCAGGTATAGGGAATCAACTCCACCTAATTATCAGGTCTGATTGTGTCAGAGCCCAATGGAGTTGTTGTTTCAGAGGTACCACTAGGTCCCCCACTTCGAGCCATCATCCTCATCAAGGATAAATACTTGTTCTCATAGTCCATTTGTAACGTCAGTTTGAGTCATTTTGTGATGTAGTGATTGTTTTACCTTCTGTTTCATCTTGCAATTTGGTAAAGTTTGTGAGTATGTTCCTTGAGTTATGATTATTTTTGTGCTTGATTTGATTGTTTTGTGATGTTTGAAAGTAATGAAATTCTATGAGCTTTGGTATAATTCAATAAAAGATGGGTTAGGATTGAAGTATTAATTTAATAAACTATTAATAAATAATTTACTTATTTTTAATAAATTATTTTTTTATGATTTAAATGAAGTATTTAAATAAATATGTTAATTCAATAGGAGAAATTAAATTAGTAAATTAAGTATAGGGTAAGTGCACCAAGATGGTTCCCAAAAAAGGGGCTTAAGTGGCCACTTTTTTTCTGAAATCAGGAAATACTGACCTTGGACGTGAAATTGAGGATAGCTACACTCAAAATTTTTTGATGGGGAAAAATTAAAAGAAAAGAAAATAAATTAACAAATTAAAGGAATATTGTGTGTAAGTTAAGATCGAGTTAAAATTTAAATGAAAGATAAATAAATGGAAATTTTAAAGTGGAAGGGATTATCGGAAAAGAAGGATGGAAGTAGTGGAGGTTGATTAAAAAGGGAAGTGGAGTTTACTACAGAGGGGTAATTGGTTTTTTTCTTTGGGATGCAATAATTGATTCAGGTATTCTTGCCGTAAATTTCTTCTCTTTTTATTGGGGGTTTTTGGTATTCTTACAAAGGTATTCATGCTAAGGTGTGGGGCTAAGAAGAGCTAGAATTTGTGATTGAAGAGTTGGAAAGTTTGGTCTGGAGCTGGAACTCAACTGACATCTTTTCAGCTCAGTTATTCAAATATTCCAAGTTCTTTTCTGAAAAGATCTCTTCCTCTATTTTCTTGAAATGATTGTTTGTAGGAAATATTGCAAATCTTGAGTGATTGTGTGGAACAAATGTTAATCTTGACTCTTGTTTAATTGAATTTGAATTTAAACCAAAAGTAATAATTTTTGTGTGTATACTAGTTATTCCTCAAGTTATAAAAATTTCTAGTAGGGATCAAATTGTTGTTCCTATAGGTCATGAATTCTATAGATGCATATTTTATCCTATGATAGAATGAATCATTGATAAGGTGTTAGCTTGTTCCTTCTAGCTAGCTTTTCTAGGCATCAGTTTCATTTATCAGGACTTTATACATGTTTTCCTATTCGCTACCCTTGAGTTTTAGCCAGCTTATTATCTCTCAAGGTTGGGTTTTTATATCTAATTAACATAATATCTTTGAAGCCTTATCTGAGGTGTCATCCTGAATCATCCTCCTTCTGATACTGCTTAATAGATCCCTTGACTTTATAGGAAATTTTTATTATGGCAAGTTTATTGTAATAGTGGCCATCACTTGGGTTTTGGATATTCAAAATTGAATATAACCTTGAGCCTTCAATGCTTCTAAACATATGTTTGTTTATCTAGGCCGACTTTGGCTGCTGATGCCATAATGATGTGTATTGTGTAGGTTATAGCATACTTAGCTTCAATGTAGAGTAAGCCAATGTGCATTCTCTTCTCTAAATGTTTAACTCTGGTCAAGAATATAGTTCCTTCATTTATATCTATAGTTTGCAAATAGTCTAGAAACTACATGTCATAGAGAGACCGGTCTTGTAACGGTTTAAATTTTGTGCTATTCCTATTTTAAATCTCTGTAGGCGTGCTTCACTCGAGAATTAACATTCGACCCAAACCTTTAAATTGTATGCTTTTTTTTGTTAGACATTGGAAACCATATAGTCGCCAAGTGTATTTTTTTATTTTGAGTATATGTCTATATTAGTCACTTTATCATTGACCGGTCACCCTTTTAACTCTAGTTGATTGTTGTTGTTCTTCCCATGCCTATAATGGCACATAAATTGGTGTGGACTGATGGTTATAATTCATTTTTTACTCTAGTTTGAACCAAATTCTTCCATCTGTTGGTTTGTGAATTCCTAGTCGGTGTATAAACATTTAAACACTCATCGATCTCTTCATGTTGCCACCTGTCTTCCTTCACAACTTGGCATCGATACCTTTGTCACATTGATTGATCTCTATATTTATTGTTAACTATAATCTATTCACTTGTTATTTGTAGGCTACATTTATAATAAGTTTTGATTCTTTATCACTACTATATAAACTATAGCATGTGTATGTTTTTCTAGTTGATATAATAGTTTCAAAGTTACTTGTCTATGTGTTACTACACGTTACCACACATATCTATATATATATATATATATATATGCATGCATGCATGTATGTATGTATGTATGTATGTATGTATGTATGTTCTTATATCTGAATACTTATTGTTAATTGTTTACTTAATTTGTATATTTTACATTCCCAATCAGAGTCTTGATAAAGTAAATTACTATGATGTATAAATATATATATATATATAGTAATATATATATATATATAGATATGTTCATATGTGTATAATTGTATAGATGAATCTTGGAGCATATAGATGCCCTTAGTAATATGTTATCATGGCTCTAACTTAGTTGGAAGAGAAATATTAGCTTGATAAGAATTGATGTAATTAGTATTAAATAAAAAAAGATAATGTAATTGGAAGAGAGTGTTCTCAAATTGAATATTTGTTTGAAAGATTTCAATGACTATCTTGTAATTTCCTCAGACTTCACAACCTAGAGATATTTCAGTAGTGGTTTGAATTAAAAGAATGATTCATAAGTTGGTAATGGTAAGGGTTTTGTTCTTAGATTATGCCCTTAGTGGGATGAATTTTGGAGTCTTCCAAGGCTAGGAAGATCTATTATCTTGTTGGAAATGTTGATCACTTTGATTTATTGTACACATGTTGGTCGTTAGTCTTGTAACGTGCATCCTCCTATGTGATTGGTCTTACTTTGAGACTTGTGAGCAAGGTGAGATTGTGCCTCACCATGTTTTTTTCCTTTAGTTTGAGTTTGTGCAAGCAACTTGTATACTACTTCAGTGGAACATTTCTATTGTTAGTATGGGAGTGGCTTCTAATGGGGGTTGGCATACAAAGGGGCACCAAGATAACCCATGTGGAAGTTTTGTAAACAAGTGAAAACATAAAACAAACTAGGGGGAAAGGGTGGTTATAACATTAACAAGATAAGTTATACCTCGCTTAGGCTCAAGCTCTCATTTAGGCTTGAGGCAAGATAGGAAGACCTGGAATGAAAAATCAACTACCTTGTCTCCATGAGAGGTAAGTTGATGCCGCATAAGTTGGGATGAGGGGCCAAAGATTGGTAGGAGTTACTAGGATAACCCAGGATGGGGGTCGGGGCCTAGGAAGGTCTACTTGGATAACCTATGACTAACTATGTGATAACACTTCCCCTACAATAACCATAAGTTCCCTTGGTTTTTCTTTTACCTTGGACTTTTATGTGCCTCTGGAAGTATAGTCAATGTTGTTTATTGTTGTTGTTTTTCTTGATCTTGTGGTTTATGTTATCCCTGTGATGTCTTAGTCTTTTTTTATCAATTATGGTCGGACCCTATGTTACCTCCTAGCATGGGGGGTGAACCTTTGGGTTCATGTGATTGGGCGGAATATGTTGCATTCTCCATTGGGTTCCCTTCCTTATATGTGTTGTGGCAACTTCACATGATCCATTAACATCTACACCGCATCTACTCTTCGGATGTTGATCATTGTACTTGTATTTGTGTTGTATCTCTATTATGTATCATGTATCATGTTGTTGAGTACTCCTCACATGTAATGAGGAAGTATTATTGTACAAATGTAATTGTAAAGTGAAAACTGATGTATCTCAAGTATGTAAAGAATTATTTATTCAGTGATATTGTACATGATATTAATTGAAATGAATGTAAATAGTTATTATTTTATGTTTATAGTTTGGTTGTATCTCATGGTTCATTTGATTATATGTGATAAGTAAATGTGATGCTTAATGATGATTAGAATTTGGTTATTACTAAGTTATATATGGTTTTTGTAAATTTAGTTAATGGGAAATAAGTAATGCAGTCATGTATCCTAGAGGACGTATGATAGTAATTAAGTTAATATTCATTTTCAATCATGCAACATTTCACTTAAAAAAAGAAAAAAATGTTCATTTTTAGTTGTTTAAATTTTGTCCTGTAGGGTTCTTGGAGGGGGCATTACACATGGTATCAAAGCCCAGGTTTAAACACTAGGTGCTCTAGGTATATAAATAAGCCCATTAAGTTGTCTTAGATGTATAGTTTGACGTTTAAGTTTTCCCTTATTGACCTCGTCTAATACCCTGAACTTGTCTTGGTGGTGTCTATGTAGGATCATGCCTAGGAGACGGGGTAGAGGTCAAGGGTGAGGCAAAGGTCATGGTGGTGGTCGTGGGGCCAATCACCAAGATTAACCTCATAAATTTCCCATGAGTCAGATCAAGAGGAACATTAGGGTTCCCAGAACAATCAAGGAGGTGTAGGATAGAATCTGGGTTAGCCATGGATGGAGGGTGCATAGTTTCACCAATTACTAGAGGAGTTTCTTGCTCAGCTTGGTTTGAGGTAGGAATGTGAGCAGTTAGTGATTCGAGAGAGAGAGAGATCTCCTAAGAGGAGAGAGTTAGTTGTTGAGCACGATGCCATTTTAACTGGTCACATGAGGGACCTTCTTTGAGAACATCCTCCAACACTTGATGGGACAGGTAGTGGTTTAGAGGTTGAGACTTGGTTAATCAATTTGAATTGATGTTTTGTTATGCACCCATATGGTAGCAATAGCAAGGCCAGGTGCACCGTTATGCATCTCTGAGGTTTTGCTTCTACATGGTGGCATCTTGAGGAGTAGAAGCTCCATCTAGATATAGATTCAGTGTCTTGGGAGATGTTCCTTGAGTGATTCAGAGCTCGATTCTTGTGTAACCATTTTTGGTAGCGTCATGCAGACAAGTTTCATGAGTTGAGACAATTGCCAATGTCAGTGGAATAGTATGAGTAGAAATTCTATGAACTTAAGTAGTACGCTAGCATTGGAGATGACAAGGGCATGCTAGTACAACACTTTATTATGGGCTTAAATTCCCACATTAGTGGTGGTGTTTAGGAGTTTGAGTCGAAATCCATGCAGGTAGTTGTGGAAAAAGCTTGGATTATTGAGGAGAATCTAGCGATGGCTTTAGGTGGGAAAATGGGGGTTCGGATTGGTAGTGCACCCATGACAGGTTTTAGTTCTTATGGTGGTCAGACACAATCAGTAGGTCCATCTAGGAGTCAACAGGCAGCCTCTAAGGGTGGCCAATAGGAGCAGCAACAACAACCCTCACAGTCAAAATATAAGAACTCACGATCTCAATAGGATGATAGGTCTCAGCCCAGGAGAGATAGGAATTGGAGGCGAATTAAGCATTATTGCTTTGATTAGCCAACCCAAAGTTTGCAGTCTATAGTTAATAGAGGCATTGTTTAGCAATTTAGTGCACCTTTGGGTAGTAGAGGTTTTGGCAGAGGTACAGGCTACTTCTCATGTGGACAAAAAGGTCATATTGCTCATCAGTGTCTTTAGAAGGGCACATCTAGATTTACTCAAAGACCAATGGCTTCAGAGCTGACTATATGGGATGTAGGTAGATCACATATAATTTTTGCTACAATTGACAACCACTAGGCTGAGCACCAAGGCACAGTGGTTGAGACATCAGGTGTGTTATAGGGTAGTATAGTTTCTATTCTCTTTGATTCAGGTGCTTCAAACTCCTTTATTTCTCCTTTTTTAGTAGCACGATGTGGACTAGTGGCAGTGAAGTAGGATGATAGGTGGCAGGCTGAGTCAGCTTCTGGTACTAAGGTCACAATTGAGTCACTTGTACATGGTTGTAGTTTGAAGATTGGATCTCTTGACACCATAGTTGATCTTTGTATCATTCCTCTTGGGTCTTATGATGTGGTATTGGGCATGGATTGGTTAGAGGCTCACAAATTAGTTATAGATTGTCGTCACAAGTCGGTGAAGTGTGTTGATGATTCCAGCAATGAGGTTGAGGTAGAGGGAGTTCAAAGACCTATTTCTTTGAGGATGATCTTAGCTATGCAATTGAGGAGGTGTATGCGGCAGGGTTGTCAATTATTTGTAGTGGCATTCAATGATTTGGAGTTAGGAGAGAGTCAGGAGGAGGTGTCGCTTGATAGTCATCCCATTCTTAGACAGTATGCTGATGTTTTTTCTAGCGAGATTCCAAGGATGCCACGTAAGCATGACATTGACTTTAAGATTGATCTTGTACCTGGAGTTGAGCCCATTTCACGAGCTCCTTACTGGATGACCACTCAAGAGATTAAGGAGCTTTGATTACAGCTTGAGGAGTTGTTAGAAAAGGGATTTATTTGTCTTAGTGTCTCTCCATGGGGAGCACCAGTGATTTTTGTGAAGAATGATAGGTCCCTTCGATTGTGTATAGATTACTGGTAGTTGAACAAGGTGACAATAAGGAACAAATACCCATTGCTGAGGATAGATGACCTATTTGATTAGATCAAGAGTGCTAGGGTATTCTTGAAGATTGATCTTAAATCAGGTTATCACCAGCTCCATATCTTTGAGGCAGATATACATAAGACCGCATTTTGTACTCAATACGAACACTACGAGTTCATAGTGGTGTCGTTCAGGTTAATGAATGCGCCCTCAGTATTCATGAATTTGATGAATGGTGTGTTTCATACCTACCTAGACTAGTTTGTATTGGTTTTTCTAGATGATATATTGATCTATTCCAGGACTATGGAGGAGCATGAGGATCACTTAAGACAGGTGCTATAGTGTTTGAGGGAAAATCAGTTGTATGCTAATTTTTCGAAGTGTGAGTTCTTCAAGACAGAGGTGTAATATCTAGGACATGTTATCTATGGTGAGGGAATTGTTGTGGATCCTTCAAAGATCCAAGCTATCATTGATTGGCCTAAACCTACTAATGTGGCAGAGGTTCACAGTTTTATGGGGTTGCAATGCTACTACCAATGGTTTTTACAAGGGTTTTTGAGGATAGTACACCCCATTACTTCTCTTCAGAGGAAAGGAAAGAAATTTGTTTGGTCAGAGCAGTGTGAGGTATCTTTTTAGACCCAAAGGAGAGATTGACCAGTGCTCCAATCTTAGTTGTTCCTGATCCTTATGGGGATTTTGTAGTGTGTACAGATGCTTCCTTGGAGGGTATAGGAGCTATATTAATGGAGGAGGGTGGTGTGTTTTCCTATGAATCTCGCAAACTAAAGGATCACAAGACAAATTACCCTACACATGATCTAGAGTTAGCTGTTGTGGTACATGCCTTGATGAGGTGGAGGAACTTTCTATTGGGGCATCAGTTTGAGTTGCACACTGACCACCGTAGTTTGCAATACATCTTTACACAACCTAATCTTAATTCCAAGAAGAGACAATAGATGGATTTCCTATGTGAATATGATTTTGAGGTGAAACTCATCAAAGGAAAGGAGAATGTGATTGTGGATGCACTTAGTAGATAGAGACATGAGTTATCGATAGTGACTCTTGGTGTGGATTTGAGGAGTCAGATACTTTCAACACTTCCTTCGGATGGTTGGTATCAGGAGGTGAGGACTGAGGTGGAGTCAGGTGGAGCTTTAAAGGGAAGATTCACAAGATATTCCCTTGAGTTAGATGGTATTTTGAGGAATATGGGTCATATTTATGTACCATCCATTGGATATCTTTGCACTTTGATCATGTTTGAGGCACATCAAGTACCATATCCAGCTTCTTGGTGTCAAAAATATGCACACTAATCTTTGACAGTTGTACTTTTGGGCTAGTATGAGGAGAGATTGTTGATTTTGTGTTGAGTTGTCTGAAGTGTTAGAGAGTGAAGGTAGAACACCAACATCCTATAGGAATTTTTCAACCTCATTTGGTTCTGGAGTGGAAATGGAACATTATCTCATTAGATTTTATTATTGGTTTTCCTGTTTCTTCATGTCAGCATGATGCCATTATGGTCATTGCGGACAAGTTGATGAAGGTGGAACACTTCTCTCCTATCCATTCCTCTTACAATGCTTCATCTATGGATAGAATTTTAATGGAGGACATTGTCAAGTTACACGATATTCTTCATCGGATAATTTCAAACAGAGATCTTGTGTTTACTTCAGCTCTTTGGACATCTCTACAACATGCTTTGGGGACTCAGTTGAACTTTAGTTTAGTTTATCATCCAAAGACTGATGGCTAGACCAAGAGGGTCAATCAGGTCCTCGAGGATATGCTTCGTATGTATATCATGGATCAACAGAAATGGTGGGAGGACTACTTATATCTGGTAGAATTTTTATACAATAACATCTATCATAGTTCTATTTGCATGCCTCCATTTCATGCATTGTATGGTCATCTATGCCGAACCCCGTTGAGTTGGGATCATTTGGAGGACATAGTTCTTTTGGGTCCAAAGATGCTTCAGGAGATGGAGCAGTAGGTGGTTTGCATTAGAGAGCATTTGGTAGCAGCTCAAGATAGACAAAAGAAATATGTTGATGCTCATAGGGTGGATCGTTAGTTCTTAGTGGGTGATTGGGTATTCATGCATGTGCATTCATGAAGGAATTTGATCTGTTATAGGAAGGGCTCTAAGCTCGCACCGCATTTTGTTGGAAATTTTAATATCTTGGAGAGGATTGGTCCCTTAGCATACCATCTTGCTTTGCTGCCTGGTCTCTCATGCATACATGATTTATTTCATGTTTCAGTACTTAGGCCATATTATCTTGATATTTCTCACGTCCTTGATTGGAATGCATTATAGGTAGAGGATGGGTAGTTGGCTTTGGAGCCTGTAGGTGTAATTCAACATAGGAGACTCAAACTCAAGGGACGATACATTGAGCAGGTTAGGGTCTAGTGGGATTTGAATGATGAGTCTTTTGCTACCTAGGAGGATGCTTCCAAAATGAGAGAACTTTATCTATATCTATTTACATGCTTCTAGGAGTAAGCCTAGTCCTAAGGGGGCGGATGTGATACCCCCTCAGTTTTCCTTTGTTTGGATAGTTACTTAGATTGCATCTAGACTTTATGTTGTTGTTTATTAGACTATATGTTACTGTTTGTTAGACACTATGTTACTGTTGGATGTTACTCAGACATTGTGATACTCTGATGATTAGATATGGTGACTATTTCATGATATTATGATGCTTAGCTTGATGATATTAATGATCTTGTGGTATCTGATGCTTCTTATTTATATCATGTTTTAATACTAGTTATAAGTTGGCGTTGGGGAATAGTATCGCATCACTCGCTTGTGAGTGCCCTGCATCTCTATGATTTCCCCATCACGGTGTGACTAATTATTTCTTTATGCACATGTTCGACCCTATGTTTCACTATAGGTTGTAGGTAAGGGCATTGACTCCACCTAATTATTAGATATGAGCATGCCAGAGCCCAATAGAGTTGTTGTTTCGAAGGTAACACTAGGTCCCCCACTTCAAGCCATCATCCTCATGAAGGATGAATACCTGTTGTCATAGTTTGTCTGTAAGGTCAGTCTGAGTCGTTTTGTGATGTAGTGATCATTTTACCTTCTATTTCATCTTGCAGTCTGGTAATGTTTGTGAGTATGTTCTTGGATTTGTGATTATGTTTGTGCTTGATTTGATTGTTTCGTGATGTTTGAAAGCAATGAAATTCTATGAGCTTTGGTATAATTCAATAAAAGATGGGTTAGGATTGAAGTATTAATTTAATAAACTATTAATAAGTAATTTACTTATTTTTAATAGATTCTTTTTTTATGATTTAAATGAAGTATTTAAATAAATATGTTAATTAAATAGGAGAAATTAAATTAGTAAATTAGGTATAGTAAATAGTTAAGTAAGTATGTGAGAATTACAAGAAATGAATTTAGAATTATAAAACTAATCAAAGAGAGTAATTGTGTTTAGAGGGAAAAAATTAAAAGAAAAGAAAAGAAATTAACAAAATAAAGGCATATTGTGTGTAAGTTAAGATTGATTTAAAATTTAAATGAAAGATATAAATAAATGAAGTTTTTAAAGTGGAAGGGATTCTCAAGAAAGAAGGCAATGGAAGTAGTGGAGGTTAATTAAAAAGGGAAGTGGAGTTTACTAGAGAGGGGAAATTGACTTTTTTCTCTAGGATGCAAAAACTGATTTAGGTATTCTTGCCATAAATTTCTTCTATTGTTCTTGGGGGTTTTTGGTATTCTTGCTGAGGTGTGTGGCTAAGAAGAGCTAGAATCTGTGATTGAAGTGTTGGAAAGTTTGATCTAGAGCTAGAACTCAAACAACATACTTTTAGCTTAGTTATTCAATATTCCAAGTTCTTTTTTGAAAAGATATCTTCCTTGTATTTCTTCAAATGATTATTTGTAGGAAATATTGCAAATCCTAAGTGATTGTTTGGAACCAATGTTAATGTTGACTCTTGTTTAATTGAATTTGAATTTAAACCAAAAGTAATAATTTCTATGTGTATACCGGTTATTCCTCAAGTTATAAAAATTTCCAGTAGGGACCGAATTATTGTTCCTGTAGGTCATGAATGCTATAGGTGCATATTTTATCCTATGATAGAATCAATCATTGATAAAGTGCCGCCCTATTCCTTCCAACTGGCTTTTTTGGGCATCAGTTTCATTTATCGTGACTTTATCTGTTTGTCTATTCGCTACCCTTGAGTTTTAGCCGACATATTATCTCTCAAAGTCGGGTTTTTTTTAATCTGATTAACATAATATTTGAAGCCTTATCTAATGTGTCGTCCTGAATCATGTCCCTTCTGTATCTAGCATCCTCCTTCCCATACTGCATAATAGATCCTTCTAACTTTATAGGAAATTTTAATTATGGAAAGTTTATTGTAATAGTGGTTGTCACCTAGGTTTTTTCTTTTCAAAATTCAATATAACCTTGAGCCTTCAATGCTTCTAAGCATATGTTTGTTTATCCAGGCTGAATCTAGTCGTCGATGCCATAACACTAGAATGATGTGTATTATGTAGTTTATAATGTACTTAGCTTCAATGTAGAGTAAGCCGATGTGCATTCTCTTCTCTAAATGTTCAACTCTAGTCAGGAATATAGTTCCTTCATTTAGATCTATAGTTTGCAAACAGTCTTGTAATGGTTTAACTTCTACACTATTCCCGTTTTAAATCTCTACAAGCATGCTTCACTTGAGACTTAACATTCAACCCAGACCTTTAAATTGTATGATTTTTTCTGTTAGACATTGGAAACCATATATTTTCCAAGTGTATTTTTTTCTTCTTATTATATTTCTATATTCGCCGCTTTGTCATTGACTGATCACCCTTTTAACTCTAGTTGATTGTTGTTGTTTTTCCCATGCCTGTAATGGCATGCAGATTGTTCTGGACTGATGGTTAATATTCATTGTTGACTCTAGTTTGAACCGCATCTTTCCATCAATTGGTTTGTGAACTCTAAGTAAATGTATAAACATTTAAACACTCACTGATCTCTTTGTGTTGTTTCCTGTCTTCCTTCACAACTTGGCGTCAATACCTTTGTCACATTGATTGATCTCTATCTTTATTGTTAACTATATTCTATTCACTTGTTATCTATAGGCTACATTTAGAATAAGTTTTGATTCTTTATTACTACTATATAAACTACAGCATGTGTATATTTTGCTAGCTGATATAACAGTTTGAAAGTTATTTGTTTGTGTTACCTCACGTATCTTAATATATGTACATATATTTATGTATATATATGTGTATGTATCTATGTATGTATGTATCTATGTATGTATGTATGTATGTTCTTAAATCTAAATACTTACTGTTAATTTTTTACTTAATTTTTGTATTTTATATTCCCAATCAAAGTCTTCATAAAAAAAATTTCTATGATGTATAAATATATATATATATATATATGTGTATATGTGTATATATGTGTGTGTGTGTATATAATTGTATAGATGAAACTTGGAGCATATAGATGCCCTTAGTAATATTTTATCATGGTTGTAACTTAGCTGGAAGAGAAATATTAGCTTTATAAGAATTGATGCAATTAGTATTAAATAAACAAAGATAATGAAATTGGAAGAGAGTGTTCTCGAATTGAATATTTGTTTGAAAGCTTTCAATGATTATCATGCAATTTCCTTAGAATTCATAACCTAGAGATATTTGAGTAGTGGTTTGAATTAAAAGAATGATTTATAAGTTGGTAATGGTAGTGGGTTTTTTCTTAGATTATGCCCTTAGTGGGATGAATTTTGGAGTCTTCCAGAGGCTAGGAAGATCTATTCTCTTGTTGGAAATGTTGATCACTTTGATTGATTGTACACATGCGGGCCATTATTCTTCCACTGTGTGTCCACCTATGTGATTGGTCTTACTTTGAGACTTGTGAGTGGGATGAGATTGTGCCTCGCAATGTGTTTCTCCTTGAGTTTGAGTTTGTGCAAGCGACTTGTATACTATTTTAGTGGTTTTTTGCTATCAGTAGGGGAGTGGCTTCCAATGGGGGCCGATGCACAAAGGGGCCCCTGGATAACCTATGTGGAAGTTTCATAAACAAGTGAAAACATAAAATAAACTAGAGGGAAAGGGTAGTTATAACATTAACAAGATAAGTTAGATCTCACTCAAGCTCAAGCACTCATTTAGGCTTGAAGTGAGACAGGAAGGACTAGAATGGAAAATTAACTACCTCGTCTCCATGAGAGGTAAGTTGATTCTGCATAAGTTGGCATGAGCAGCCAAAGATTAGTAGAGGCTACCAGGATAACCCAAGATGGGGGTCAAGGCCTAGGAAGGTCTACCTAGATAACCTATGACTGACTATGTGATGACACTTCCCCTATGGTAACCATGAGTTCCCTTTCTTTTTGTTTTACCTTGGAAATTTATCTGCCTCTGGAAGTATAGTCACTATTCTTTGTTGTTGTTGTTGTTGTTATTGTTTTTCATTCTCTCTTGAGTTATGTTAGCCCTGTGATGTCTTAGTCCTTGTCTATTAGTTCTCGTGGGGCTCTATGTTATCTCCCAACATGGGGGGTGAACCTTTGGGTTCACATGGTTGGGTGGAACATGTTATGTTCTCCATTGGGTTCCCCTCCTTGTATGTGTTGTGAAAACTTGACTTGATCTGTTGACATCTACACTGCATCTACTCTTAGGATTTTGATCATTGTACTTGTACTTGTATTGTATCTCTATTATGTAGCATGTATCATGTTGTTGAGTACTCCTCACATGTAATGAGGAAGTATTATTGTACAAATGTAAGGGTATGTGTAGGATCATGATGGGCCAAAAAGTGGCGATGTGATGTGTATGTGTAGGTTCTGTGACTCACAACTTTTTTTTACCCAAAATTGATGAAACGAAAAGGGTTTTTAAAGGATATTCTCAAATTTCCACCAATATAAATTATGCTTTACTTTGAATCTAATAAATATTATTATTCATTTTCTATTTAAATTACGACTAAAGTCCCGATTGATAGGTTGATTGAAAAGCATCTATAGCTTTCAAATGGTATCACATTTTTTGAATCGAAAACATGTGTCACATTCTATGCTTCACATACTATAGGATTAAAAAAATAAAAATTTAATTTCATGAAGTTTTGACCAAGTTAAGGTGGTCAGACATATTAGTTTTTATATTTTTAAAAGTTGTACGATAAAAAATTTATAATTAATTGTTTACTTGAAAAAAAATTACAAACAAATATGCATCACATCGGGACATGAGTCCTCTCCTTATATCTAAAATATTATGAAAACATATTATCATTTTATTGTGGTTAGGGTGGTCAGAAAGACAACTTTTTTTTCCCTAAAATTTAAGTACTACTGCATTGAAATTTTAAATTTTCACCAAATAGAATTTTTTTTAAAATAAACCTAGTATTTTTGAAACTACATTCAATTTGCTATAGATTCTACTCCTACATGTTTTTGAAATAATATAGATAACTTATTCAAATTTTTATGTCATGTTGCCTAACTCTAATTTTTTTGAATTTTTTGCCACTTAAGGGCCTGCTTTTCCCATGATGATCATGCATATACCCGTAATTGTAAAGCAGAAACTAATGTATCTCAAGTATGCAAAGAATTATGTATTCAATGATATTGTACATGTTAATTGAAATGAATGTAAAAAATTATTCTTTTATGTTTATTTTTTGGTTGTATCTCATGGTTCATTTGATTATATGTGATGAGTAAATGTGATGTTTAATGATGATTAGAATTTGGTTATTACTAAGTTATATGGTTTTGGTAAATTTAGTTAATGGGAAATACGTAATGCAATCATGCACCCTAGAGGACGTAGGATAGAAATTAATTTAATGTTCAATTTCAATCATCCAACATTTCACACAAAAAAAATGTTCATTTTCAGTTGTTTAGGTTTTGTCCTCTAGGGTTCTCGGTGGGGGAATTAAAAATTGACTCACCTTTGGGTTGATGTTCAATCCAATTTGGGATCCTAGTGCATTTTTTAATGACCTTAGGGAAAAAAGTTGGTGTTCTATGACGTAGGTTATAAAGCACTCATTTCCCCTAGTGTTCATTTTGGTGAACCCGACTTCCCGAGCATTCATTTTTGTGATTTGGAGTCTATTAAAGTCCTAGATATAGGTTGCATTCATTCTTGCATTGCATCTTGCATTAGTGAAAGTGCATCTAGGGTTTCTTACAATTTCATTAGTTAAAGTGCATATAGGTTGCATTTTTTCTTTCTTGCATCATCTTATCGCATTGAAAAATTGAAAAAGTGCATTGTCAATCATCCTAATTGCATTTAGACAAATTGTTATTGTATTCAATATTCAAAAAATTTGATTCAAATTTGCATTCTATTCCTTGTCATTAGTAACTTTTTGTTGTATTCATTTACATAGTTTTATGTTTCTAAACATCAGGTCCCTGGGTAGGCAACCTAGGAAGACTGTTATCAACTCAAATTTTGTCGTCTTTCTCAGAAAAACCTCCATTGGGACTAAAACACCCTTACTGGCATCTTAGTCCCTCTTTGGGTTTTTACCTCAAAATCCTTTCTGAGTTTATTGCATTATATTCCAGTTTTTGGAAACTTCAAATTTCATCAGCAAGACCAAGACACCCTTGTTGGTGCCTTAGTCCCTATGGAGTTTGAAGTTGCAGTTTTCAGGGTTAAATTTTCTTTTCCGTGCTTCTATTTTCCATAGTTACTTTCTTGTTTTAGTTTTTTGATTTGTTGTTCCATCATATTTAGTGAATCTAGCGTAATTTGTCTTCATTCACTGCATTTTCAACATTCAAAATGGAATTTACAACATCTCATTTTTAGTCTATTACATAGTCTAATCTACAAGTTACTTTGTTTTAGGTTTCAAAATATAAAAATGTTTAATTTTCTAGAACTTTGTATAATTTGGATAAAATTACTTTTCACTTAAAGCATATATACAATGTTTACATTCATAAAACTTTGCATAAGTTTGATAAAAGTACTTTTCATTTGTGAATATAAATTGTTTGCATTCTTAATTTTTTTCATACATTGGATAAACACATTTTGCATCTTTGGATATACATTGTTTACATTATTAAAGAATTGCATGAGATGGTTAAAAGTAATTTTCATTTTTGGTCAAACAATGTCAATACCTTGCCTTTCTAGTAATGCTAAGGAAAAGTTCATATCCCCTCCCTATGAGAGTTTTTTAGTGAAAGAGAATACAATCTTGGACAACCCTAACGATCATATTCATTTTTCTCCTAATATCTCTCCTATTTATAAAGAAGATATTTTAGTGATAGAAGAACCAATCAATGAGATTTTTGAGAGTCCTAGTTGTTTCTCTCCTCATACCTCTCTTAGTGAGCAAGACAATAATGATCACGAAGAAAAAACAATAGGTAATCATGATGACCACATGACCCTTGAAACTTCAACTAGTCTACATTCATCTCCCAACATCTTCACCTTGGATGATAATGTTCTAGAGGGTGAAAGTGTAAGTGAATATATGTTGGTGTTGGATGATCAAAACTTTAAGATCTATTGCAACCCTCTTTGTGATCCTTCCCCTACCTATCCTATTAGGGAAAAAAGGAATGAAGCCATAAATGATCATGACAATCACATTTGTTCTTATCCTAGTGTATCTCCTAGTTGTGAAGATGATACTTTGATGTTAGAAGATCTAATCGATGAAAGTCATGGGAATATTGAATTCTTCTCTTCCCTTAGAGAAAACATTCTTGATAAAGACAACAACATCATTGATGAACAAGACAATTCAACCATTAATAAACCCTTTACGTGTAATGAAGTCATCTTAGAAAAACCAATCCTTGAATTTCAAGAACATTTGGTTTGTAGTTCTCCTGAAAACTCCTCCTAGGGAAGATATCACGATGGAATAGAATGAGAACATTGACAATAGTTATTCTTTAAATGAAGATGATGAAGTAATATTAGACTCCTCTTCACTAAGAGATCATGAAAATAATGATAAGTCTCCTGAGGTTATGCACATTAGATACCCCTTGGAGTAATCTCATGATCCTAAACTTATCATTCATCCACATTCTCAAAAACCACAAGTTCAAAACAAACCCGTCCTTATCCTCGAACCACCTAAGAACAATGTTCCATAGCAACCAAGTTACAACACCATTTTTGATACATACAACACTAAGAACAATCCAAAACCAAGAAAAACATCTTCAACATCCCTCCCATTTCCTAATCCTATCTTGCCTAGTGGCCCTCATTTTCCTTCAGAAATTGGAAAGGAGTATGATGTTGTTGAACAACTTAAGAACACTCCTGCTAAGATATTCCTATGGGACATAATTCAAAATTCAAATAATTATCACACTATGCTTCAAAAAACCTTGCAACAAGTTCCTATCTCTTCTAATGCACAACCAAATGACATAGCAGCCCTAATTCAAGGAATAAATTCTGACAATTTTTTCCACCAAAGTGAGCTCCTCCCTTTAGAAGTGCAAAAACAATGTGATGTTTTCATGATAATAGCTCAATACACTAGCACAGGGATAAATCCAACCCTTGTTGACAATGACTCAACCTTAAATGTGTATAGTGTAAACCTTTTAGATAGGATTGGTGTCCATAAATAAAAAATTCAACCTGATTCTTTATCTATTAAGGGATTTGTTAACGTCAGAAAATGACCGCTTGGGGTGATCACATTACCTATTAAAGTTGACAAAGTTACATTACAAACCCCCATCCATGTTAATCCTGATGATCTTTCATACAATCTCCTTTTAGGTAGAGCATCTATTCATGAGATGCATGTGGTGCTGTCACCTCTTTATCTTGTAATGAAATATGTCTATAACAATAAAGTGTACACAACCAAAGTTGATCCTACACCAAATAGTTGTTTGATCATTGAGAAAAACAAGGAAAACCCTTTGAAAACATTAACACCAACTACACAAGTGGAATTTGTACAAGAACAACAAAAAGAAAGATGCCCTAAACCCTTCAAAATGATATTGCTAGATGCTTTGGGATCATTGAGTTTCAAACAAACATTCATGGGAGAATACAAGATCATAAACAAAGACTCAGATAATGGAAAAGAAAAAGTGGTAATGTCAGCACAAAATTTAGAAGATCCTTTGAAAGCATCCACCTCAATCACTTCAGAACACAAGACAACAAATTACACAAAAAAAATTGACAAAATTGACTATGAACAATCACCGAATCCAAAAGAAATAAAGAAACTGTATGGAAAAGGTTATGAAATGATGAAACAACTTGGATATAGTTGAAGAGGATGTAGTGCTAGAGAACAAGGTAACTTTGTCCCTAAAGAGCCTAAGATGCAAGAACCAACCTATGGTCTTGGTTATTGTCCTTTGATAGAAATAAAAACATCAAACAAACCTTCACTCAATATTAACACTCTCACAAAGGATTCCTCTAAACCAACTTCAACAGTAGTACATCCTGAAATGATAGACACTAGTGGTCTTGAGTCTTATACTTTGTAAGAAATGAAAGAAACAAAGGAATCTAGCGCTTAAATTAAATGTCATCACACAAAACACTAATTATTTGAATTCATTGGATTTTACACCCTCCTATAAAGGAGAGTACAAAATATCACAATCTAAAGAATCTTGTGTAGGTATGACAACTAATACTAAGCAAGAGATATCTTTGTCACAAAATAAATCAATATCTACCATTGATCAATAGGTAATCTTGTTGAGACACCTCCAAGATCATTTGATATCCCTTCCTCCAAGAACATGAAAGCAATTTTATTACAAGGCTTCATTTTGTGCATATCATAGATTTCATGGTCATTCTACTAATGAATGCAAGGCTTTGAGTAATAAAATCCAGCATCTTAAGGAGTTTGGTGCTCTTCCTTATGTGGGGAAACCTAACTCCTCTAATTGATAATATTTTTGCTTTATCATATCGACTCACGCTTGTCCTACACTAATGGGGGACAAGGGATTAGGTAGCCTTGTCCTCGTATGTCACTTAACGTTGTCTCTTTTGGAACTAGTTGACCACCTTTTCATGTACATATAAGAGCCATCTTGGGATGTGGACGACATGCCTTAAGTTGGGTCGCATGTGACATATTGAGTTATCTTCAGTATTGTATTTTTGGGGGAAACCCTTCCCTCCTATTGCATGACGTAGCTTATTGGAAACATATGACTTGGCATAGGGATTTCTGAGTAAGCTCTCATTTCTTCTTCTACTTTAAAGAAATTTCTCATAGAAATGGTGTTAGTAACCACTTTAAAGTTGGGGCATACATCGACACTCATGTTTCATTGTGATATTTTCTTTCTTCTTGTGATGCGTCCTTTTCTTGGTGATGTCATTGGGCTTAGGGTGCTACCACAATAGTGGTTTACACTTTCTGGGAGATCTTGATTTTTGTTGAAATCACATATTTTTAGAAAATATAATGATTTAAGCCTTGAAAAGTTTCATTTAAATTATTCCAATTGAAGAGGGTTTGATCAAACCACCTTATACCAAGCCCCCTTTGATAGAACCCCGCTAGTTTTAAACCATACCTATAACGAAGTGTCATTTACACCTATCGAAATACTGATAAGAAACCACTTTTGATTTACCTTTTGGGGGAACAAATAAATTCATTTAAAATTTATGATTTTTATGTAGTCCTTATTATAAGCTTCCAAAAAAGTATAATTTTAATTAAATTTAATTTGATTATTATATTTATTTTTTATTTCTTGTGAATGTAGGATTTTCACCAAAAATCAAGCTCTTTGTTCTACACATGTAGAAAAATAGAAGATTATCAAAAAAAATTTGAAAAATATGATTGCACCAAATATTAAAGTCCTTGATCCAAGAAAAAAAATTAAATTTTGATACATACAAAAAAAGTTATGCATTATATGGTCTGTGTATGTATGAATTGTAATTGGTTTGAGTTCGAAACTTGATTAAGGAAAAAAATATTCAATAAAACACTATGAAACTAATTGGAAGCACTAGATATCATAGTTACAAATCTAAATTCAAAAAAATAAGAATTTTATCCTTCATGGAAAAATATTTATGTGTTATACGGTGAGTGTCACTCCTTAAAAATGTTGTTTATTGAAAGAAAACTAGTTTTCAAAGGAGATGGAAAATGAAGTGCAATCTGATTCCAAAAATTTTGAAAAAAAATATATTTAGAATCTACAGACAAAATGCCACAAATCACTAGTTTGCATCATCTTCAAATTCCACATGGTTTAGCCACTATAGGTGTTTGAAAGTGAAGATTTAGTTAGCAACAATCAGTTCAGTGTCTAGTTTGGCCAAAAATTGTAAACTAGTATTGTAGGATCACCACTTGATTTCCTCTGAGAGCATGATATTTCTTTGACTTTTCCTCTCTTGGATACATTAGGTACAATGTTCCCTAATATGAGACCTTGCACGGACTAAGTAAAATCCCTTTGAACATCCATCTTTCTTATTGTGTTGCATTTTCTCTTTATATTAAAGTCATGGTGGTATGGCTTTGATATGGTCCCTTGGGGCTCACCTAGTGAACAACTAGCTTCACTAGCCCTTGTGAGCGTGCATTTTCTTTTTTCCTTATAATAGTCATGGGGGTATAACTTTGATATGGACCTCTTGGGGCTCACCTAGTGAACAACTAACTTCACTAGCCCTCGTGAGCATGTATTTTGTTTGCATAGTGGACAATGCATTCCACTTGTAAACCTTTTTGGAAAAATAGCCTAGACCCAGTCCAAAGTGTGTTAGATGGCTAGTCAAAGCTTGATCAATTGCATTTTTCCTTTTTCTTTTTATCTTTGATGGTGTATATTTTTGATTTGTTTATGGCTTCATATATCATTCACATGTGTGTTCCTTTGTTCCTATTTTGGTTTTCCATAGGATCTTGATCTTGGGGACTTGGCCACCCTCTTGATTGTTGTCATCCTATCTTACTAACATTTGTACATTTGATCCCCACTTGATTGCATGGTTGGATACTTTAGTGTGAGCTTGAAGCAAGTTCATCCTCTCACTAAAGTGGGGGCTAAGTGTAGTGTAGGAAAATGTATACCCTTGCATTTTCACAATTGTTTGGGCTCACCTTGCTTTATTTATTCCTATTTTTATCTTAATTGGGCCTATTTTGCATCCACAAGCTCAATAAATTATATCTCTTTATGGCTAATCCTGATAAACATCAATGGATAAATGATAATTTAATGATTTTGTTTGTGTCCCTGAATTTTGGGTCAGGACTAAGATACCACCTAAGGCGTCTTTGTCCCCCAAAGGTCTTGGGAAACTGATTTCAAATGTTCCTTAAAGTGGCACCGTTTTGGATTTTGTTCCCCAAGATTCATGCCTCGAGACTAAGACACGACCTAGGGCATCTTAGTCTCCCTTAGGGTATTTTTCGGGATTTAATTTCAAATTCTGGTGGGATTTAGGCCCCTTTAATTAATGAATTCATATGTTGGCTTGTTATGGTGTAATTTCAGGATATTAAGCATAGATAAGTATAAATACAAGGTTCCTTCACTCATTTTCATAACAAGCATTCAATTATTCATTTCTAAGGAAAGTTTATGAGATCAAGAGCAATTCATCAAGCATTTGGAGCCATCATCAAGATTCAAGCATCATATCAAGGATATTCTTGCATCATGTGTGTTTTGGTGCTAACATTTGTGATGTAGGGTTTTGATTCAAGCAAGAATTTCAAGTCAACATCTATCAAGCATTCAAGCTAACCATTTCACAACAAGGATTTGGTGAGTTGTAATATTGCATGTTTTTCATTCATCATTTCCCTTCATTATTCTATTTCATTTCAAGGTTTAATTACCAAGAAGGGGTTTTACCAAGGAAAACCCCCATTGACTAACAATCAACAAGTTTTTCGTCTCTTGTATGTTTGTGATTGCAGATTTAGGTTGAAGACTTGAAAATCATTTGAAGTATGAAATTGAAAATTTGTAAAGTTGCATTGCAAAGTTGTCATCTTCATAGAAACTCACCTATATGCCAGATCTGAAATTTTTAGAACCTGAGATCTAAGAAGAAGGAAGTGTAGACATAAAGCCTTAGAATCACATTAAGAGATTCCAGAAATTCAAATTAGGACTAAGATGGTAGCAAGGGCATATTAGTCCTCCAAGTGGAATTTTACAAAGATTCTTTTGGATCCTATTCCAACATTTGAAGATTTTGCATCTACCCCAAAAAATAGTAGTAGGACTAATAAGACAACAAGGGTGTCTTAGTCCTCCATAACACATTTTGACAACTTCTTTGCATTTCTAGAATCCTTGTCACATTTCCATACTTCCTAGGTACACACATCATAACTTCCTATTGCATTATTTCATCATTTGCATCCTTCATTTAGCTTGCATTATTAGGTTTTGTGAGTTGAATGTTAAAGTGTCTTCTCCAAGCTTTTTCTTGGTGGTGAACCCTTCTAAGCCTAAAGAATCCCCCCTAGGTCATCCTTGTTGAGAATTGACTCACCTTTAGGTTGATAGTCAATCCAATTTGGGATCCTAAGGCATATTTGAATTACCTTAGGGGAAAATGGTGGTGTTCTATGACCTAGGTTATAAAGAACTCATTTCCCCTAGTGTTCACTTAGTAAAGAAATTCGTTCAAGGTGGCCATACATGTGGAAAGATTAGCTCAAGACTATGGTTAGTCAAGAGGCCTCCCAGTCCTTTCCCTAAGGAAGGATTTTAACGTAGCTCACAGGGCTACTGAAGGTGGCACTTGTCAATATGACACATTTGCGCTTGTTGCTAAATGAACAAAAACCACTTTTCTTAAATATCAGTTCAAAAAAGCTTGGCCTTAGCTTTTTTACTGCTTGGCTCATTCCAACCTTCTGAAACGGTGTGGCAAGCCCTCTAAAATAAAGGTACACAATAGCGAGGAAGTATGATGTTTCTAATCTCCCAAATCACATGAAGAATAGGGATAGAGCATACGTAAATGTCTTTGCCTCAAACTTGCATGGTGTTCATTTTAAGCCCAAAATCCAAATGTGGGGTGTGATTGTACAAATGCTAAAGAAATTCTTTTGTTCCTCAAGATCACCAAATGGCATGAGAGGAGACAATATGCACTCTATGACAGTTTGCAAACCAAAAAACATAAAAGATAGTTATAAATTTTAACCCGTTACTTATGATTTGAAGACACTCAAATTCTTTTTATACCAATGAAATTTGATGCAATTTAATACCCATGAGTGAAAAGATGCATTTTTTTGTTCTTTTTAAATCCTTATGAGTGATATATGCAATTTCATTTTACCCTTATAATCCCGATGCAAGTTGTACTTGAAAAAACAAACAAAAAGAAAATTGCATAAATCTAAACTAATAAAAGAGCTCAATTTTTTTGTTGTCTCGAAAGAAACAATTTTTTGGGAACTCCTTAAATCCAAAGCCACACACTAAAAAGAAACAGTTAGCAACCAAAAACCTACTCTACTTGAAAACCCAAAAAGAAAATTGAAAGCAAACAAAAAACAAAAAAAATTATACCCAACAGGAAGTTGCATTGTTTGGGACTGCAAATGCATCACTGTGTTGTGTCACACCAGAACAGTGGCATCGCACTTTTAAATTCAAATCTCCTGCCCATGAATGTGTCACTATTTTACATAGATGTGTCGTATTTTTTAATGTGATTACCCTCCAAAAAGTTGTGATGTTATTCTTATCAGATGCATTGTTTCTTATCACTTGTGTCGCTACACATCTTAGTTGTGTCATTTCGTACAGAAACTACAAAAAAAAATAAAAAATTGCATGAATCCTACAAAATCTTGTCTTCACATCAGGTTCACCAATGTAAGATGGGGAAAATCAAGCTAGCCTAGATAATAGTGACAACCATAGCACCTCTAAGTTAATAATCCAATCTAAACAAGAGAAAACAATCAAATAAAGAGAGCAAAATATAAACAAAGAAATGAAGCACTCCCTATTGAAGTTGAATCACTTCTCTTATCTATCCTTCTTCTTTTGTAGATATACCCTCAGATTTGTAGTTTAACTTGTGCAAATACCAACATTTATTGTAAGAAAGAAAGTTGGAGATAAGTGGTTGTTAATGCAAAAATGGAGGAGGAAGGATTCTTTTATAGACAGTCATTCAAATGGACAGTCAAGATTGATCTTCTAGAAAGATGCCAAGATCAATGGATGAGGATTCATGAGATGAAGGTTACAAAATGGGTAGTCAAGATCGAAAAGAGACTAGAGGTGATCAATGACTGAGATTCAAATGTGAGAAAGTGGAGGGATAATGGAGAAATTAAAAATTGGAAATTAATTAATTCATGAGGAAGGAATCTTTGGACAAGTCGAGGCACAAATAATTTTTTCAAAATTATTTATTTTGAGGAAAAAAAGCAAGTGGGACGAAATGGTCATTTAATTAAAATGATTTATGAAATAAATTTTAATTAAATGGGGAAAATGGATATGAGACATAAATAATTAATTTAAGTTAATTATTTAATGGAGGAAAGGAGTTTCATGAGATAATTAAATAATTTCAACAATTTTTTAATTATGGAGGATGGGAAAGGTCAATGAATAGACAAATAATAACGATTAATATTATTTGACTATAGGTGAATGATAACAGATGTATAATTAAATAAATAATGATTTATCTAATTTTTGAAGAAAAATGGGTGTTAGTGACACAATTAAATTTATATAATCGATCAAGACAAAATAAAGGTTAGGAAATAATTAATTAAATAATTAAAAATTATTTAATTAATAGAAGAACATGGTCAAGAATAATTAAATAATTAAAATTATTTAATTATTCAGAGATGGAGACCAAGAAAAATGACACTTGCAGACCAAGAAATTTTTCAGTGTCTACAATATCATCATTAATAGGCCCCTAAGACCCTATATTGTGCATCCCAAGGCATATTTTAACAAAAAAACCCAACATAAACATCAAATAAACTTAATTTCTCAACTCCCCAACACTTTCTCTCTCCAAAAAGGCCTTATGGGACCCATATGCCACCTTGGGCATATGAGTCCCACCAAGTGGGACCCATACTCCACAGGTGGCATATGAGTCCCATTTGGCTCCTTTTTTGAGTTTTGAGTAGGAAATCAGGGTTTTAAATTCAAATTTCTTGTATGTCAACCTTTAGGATCTCATAAATGGTTATTTGGATGAACTGCCTATATAAATGAGGTCTCAAATCATTGTTTCGTTAAGCATTCATGATATCAAATCAAGCACTCAAGTGTTAGGCATTCGAAGACTTCACAAGATCATCAAGAGAGCATTCATGATCATTTCTAAGGCATTCAATAGAAAAATTCTTCATCAATTGTTGCAAAAATTCAAGATCCATCATCATGTCAAGATTATCAAGCATGTTATTGAGCTAGTGTTGTGATGTTGCATTCAAGATCCAAGGTTAGGCATTGTTCTAAACTATCTCAAGATCTAGATCTATATCCTTCATGGCCATTTAATTGTATATTACATATTTACAAAGCATCATTTACAAGGAATCATTGAAGGTATAATTGTTCATGTTTCATGTTTCATGTCCTTGTTTCATTGTTTCACCATTTGGTTTAATTACCTAGAATGGGTTTGACTAAGGAAAACCCTTATTCACTAGCAATCAACAAGTTTAAATTCTCCTCTTTACATGTGTGATTATAGATCTAGGTGTCTTGGAGCTTGAAGGATCATTGAAGATTAGGTTACAAGCTTGGAGAAAGTTGTTGGAGTTGTCCCCTCATTTGCAAGGTTGTCATCTTCACCAAAAAGTCAACTACAGCCCAAATCAAGGTTTTAGATCTAGAAATGAAGTGGAGAAAAAAGATCAAACATTGAATACTAGATTCAAACTTTGAAGTTCTAGAAAACCCTAGCTAGAATCATCCGTCAGTCCTAGCATATGGGTCCCAGTTTAGGTCATTTTTCAGATTTTTTTAGTTTCGGATACCCTTTTTCTAGAAACCTATTTCAGACCAAAAACCCTGATTTGGGACTAATATGCCCAGACTGGTGTATGATTCCTAGTAAGTCAATTTTTTAGGTTATTCAACATTTAATGCCTCCTTTCAAGCTCTCTTAGGTTTCCAAGTGATCCTCTATACTTTTCCAGTTTGTTGTTTTGATTTATTTGCATTTATAGTTCATTTAGTGAAGTTTTATGCATCATTGAGTTCAATCATTAGATCTTGGATTTCATACATTTTTCTAAACCCTGGCTTGGTGGTGAACCCATCATTAGCTTACAGTCAGCCCCTAGGACAACCCTATTGCAAGATCTCTTTCCCCTTTCTACATTGGATTAAGATCTCTAGGGCATCCTTGTATGATATTAGGGGAAAAGTGTTGATCTATCTCCCAAATATAGAGAGACATTTTTCAACTAATCTGTAGGAATTTGAGTGTGTGTAAAATTTGTCCCAAAATAGAACAACATATAGCATTTGACATTTAAGCCACCCATGCTATAATTTTTATTAGTATACTAGTTTAATTTTTCAATGGAATTTTTTATTGGTTTGAAAATAGGTTTAATTTTCTAATGAAAATATTTTATTGGTTTGAAAACATGTTTAATTTTCCAATGAAAATATTTTATTGGTTTTAGTATAGGTTTTTCCAAAAATATTTTTTTGGTTTAAAAATAGGTTTAGTTCACCAAAAAATTGTTTTTTTGGTTTGAAAATAGGTTTAGTTCACTAATGACAATATTTTATTAGATTGAAAATAGGTTTTAATCGCCAATGAAAATATTTTATTGGTTTAAAAAAAATATGATTTGAGAGGATTTTGTGAGATTTTCTAACTAGCCTACTAGGAATCTAATGACTGAAGGAAAGAAAAACCAAAAATATAAGGAGGAATAAATTGTATTCCTCTCAAAAATGCAAAGCTATATTCAACTTGAGAAGTGAGTATTACAAAGGAAATGCCTTGGTTATATAGGCTAGGGGGGGAGATAGATGCAACAAGATTATGACAAGTGTTGGCATCCTATGAGGTGTGACAACTCATGTTATTAAAGGCTCAACCACCTTATCCCTATGTAAAGTTAAGCTAGTGTGAAGAGGACTTTAGTGGAGAACTAGCTAAGAATGGACTAGTTAGATAAAGTACCCTTTTCACACTAACAACCCCCTTAAGTGCAACTTAGGGATAAGTATACAATACAATGATGTAAATATGGGTCCTGGCCACTAGGCTTGATGAAGTACCCATGTACATAATAACCTCTCAATCATAAAGAAGGAGAAAACCCAGTGGGAAAAACTATTGCCCATGAGAGGATAAATGAAGAAGGCCTAAGTGGCCCCCCCAGAAGAGATGTGTCGCACCCCCAAGAGATACTGAAGATGAACATGCATGCTCTCAGTGAAGGGTTTAGTGAATATATTTTCAAATCAATGACCTCCTCCTAAATCATCTTTCAAAGAAAATGCATATGGATCTCGATGTGTTTGGTTCATTGATCATGGACCGGGTTCTTTGAGATATGGATGGTACTCTGGTTGTCACAATAAATCATGATGGCTTCTAAAAGGTGATGCCAAGTTTAGTGAGGATATTCTGAATCCAAATAGCCTCAATGGTAGCATTGACAACCCCCCAATACTCAGCCTCAGCTGAAGAAAGAGAAATGGCATGTTGCTTCTTGCTCTACCAACAAATGGGACTAGAAACATAGTGAAAATTGTAGATGGATGTGGACTTGTGATCATCAATATCACCAGCCCAATCAAAATCTATGTATCCAAGTAAGTCTAAACTTGTCCCTACTACATAGTGAACCCCATACTGATGAGTGCCCTGGATGTAGTGTAAGATGTGTTTGGTAGCTTTCCAATTAAGCTCATGTGGTTCCATCATGAAGCATGAAATAATGCCAACTGCAAAGAAAATTTTGGGGAAAGTATGAGTCAAGTAGATGAGGCTACCATCAAGTTGACGATACAAAGTAGCATCAACTAGTGGTGTGGAATATTTGGCCTCAATCTTAACTCTAGATAGAAAGGGGGTTGGTGCAGGCTTACAATCAACCATATGAAAATGTGACAAAATATCAAGAGCATACTTGGGTTGTGCAAGACAGATCCCAAAAGAGGTTTGTGTAATCTTGATCCTAAGAAACTAGTGCAAGAGTCCCAAGTCAGTTATGGAAATTTTTTCATGCAAAGCAGTATGGACAGTCGAGATGATGGATGAAGTGCTCCCAATGACAATAAGGTCATCAACATAGAGAGCCAAGAAGAGAAGAGCATCCTGCTACCACAAGATGTAGACATTCGGATCTGAGTGGCATCTAGAGAACCCAATGGAGAGAAGAAAGGAGCCAATTTTTTCATACCAAGCTCGTGGAGCTTGCTTGAGGCCATAGAGACTTCCTTAGTTTACAAATCAATGAAGAATCTTGAATGAATCCTTGTGGCTGCTCCATATAAATTTCTTCATGTAGATATTCATGAAGAAATTCACTCTTCACATCCATTTGATGTACAACCCAACCATGAGTTGTAGAAATAGCAAGTAGCAAGTGAATGGAGTTCATTCTGGAAACAAAGGAAAAGGTCTTAGTGTAGTCAATACCTAGTACTTGAGAGAAACCTTTGGCCAGAAGTCGTGCTTTATACTTTTCAACTAAGCCATTCACTACATATTTGGTTTGATAGATCCACTTACACCAAATCACTTTTATTCCCATAGGAAGTGGAACTAGATCCCATGTTTTATTCCACATTAAAGAGTTGTACTCTTCCTCCATTATAAAATCCCACTCAACAATACTAGATGCTTCATGAAATGACTATGGATCTGAAGCTATGGTGATGTAGGAATGTGGAATGTCTTGATGTTGTGATCGATTCCTCCTTGTCTTTGAAGGATCCCCAAAAAGATCGCATTTGGACTCAAGTGTTTGTCGAGCCCAACGAGGCATGGAAGGGGATGGAGGAGGAGATTTTGAACTCTTTGAAGAGGCAGATGAAATCTCATGATCAACTCGATGACTAGAAGAAGCTTGAGGAAAATCCTCAATGTCAGAATCCTCTAAATCTATTGTGGAGGAAGGAAGAGTAGAGGATGAGCTAGAAGATCTTTCCTCAAAATGCACACTATGCTCATTGAAGAGCTCATGTGTTGTAGGATCCATTAGTTGATATCCTTTGACACCATCAGGGTAACCAACAAAGATACAAGGCTGACTATGAGGTTCCAAGGCCTTGCGCTTCACTAAAGGAATATGTGCCCATGTTGGGGAGCCAAGAAATCTAAAGTTCCCCACAAGAGGTTTCCTACCACACCAAACTTCAAAGGTCGTGATTCCCTTTAATGCCTTATGTGGAACTCTGTTTTGAATGTGAGCAGCACAGTTGATAGCTTCTACCCAATATGCAGGTACAATGGAGTAAGCATGGATCATGCAGCCAGCCATTTTTTTTAGGGACCTATTTGTCCTCTCAACTACAACATTTTGCTATGGTGTGTAGGAAAAAGTATATTGAAGATCAATACCTTCAAGAGTACATAATTTCTCAAATCGATGGTTCACATATTCTCTATCATTATCAGTGCGGACAATTTTGACACACTTTCCAGATTACTTCTCAACACAAGCCTTAAACTCTTGAAATCTATTAAATACTTCTACTATTTCTAAGAAAGTAGAACCATATGTATTTGGAATATTCATCAATGAATGTGAGCAAATAACGAGCCTTACTGAAGGATAATGATGGAAAAGGATCCACCAAGTCACTATGAGCAAATTCAAGGACTTTTGAAGCCCTCCAAGCCTTCCCTTTATTGAACTTGTCTTCAAGATCTTTTCCCAAGGCACAACCTGAACATACAACATCTAAAAAATTGATTTGAGGAAGACCCATGACCATATTCTATTTGTTGAATTGTTGAAGATAACGGTAGTTGAGATGGCCAAACCATTCATGTCATTTTTTTCTCATAGCATTTGAATGGGTGAGCAATGCAATTGAATGTGAATCGGGTACAAAATGAGAGAAATCATACAAGCAAGACTCGTGATTGGCCTTATCAACTACAAGGAGTGCATTATCTTCAAGATTTTGGATGTTGATAGAATCTGGAGTGAATTCAACTTTTCTACCATTCTGCATGATTTGGTAGATAGAGAGAAGGTTGGCTAATAGATCAAGAACACAAAGGAAATGCTCAAAGGTACCATTGCTAGTATCAATTGAACCCATCCCAATTACATCCACTAGAGAATCATCCCCGATGAGAATGTGGGGCATAAAACAAGGCTCCAACAAAGAAAACTGTTCTTTCATAGAACCCATGTGATGTGATGTACCTGAGTCAAGAATCCACTCTTTTGAAGAATCAATAATAGCAACAAGTACATGTGCTTTCCCTTTACCTGATTTGGAAGGAGTAGAGGATTTCTTAGCAACAGAATAAGGCAGACTAATATTGTTCCTTTAAAGAAGATGCTTTAACTCATTGATCTGCTTCTTATGACAAGAATGTTTCTCATGACCATGTTTCTTGTAGTAGCTACAAGTTGGTCGCTCCTTCTTAAAATTCCCCTTTGAAGAGGGGGACTTGGATTAAACTTTTGTTGTTGAAGATGATTGTGCTTGATCTCTTTGTGACTTCTTCTTGAACTGCTTTTGTTTGTTGTCAGGTTTCCTTGATTCTTTCTGACTCTTTGGTTGACCAGCCATCAAAGCTTGTGAATGTGAAGGCTTGATAAGACCCACTGAAACAAGCTTACCTTGTTCTTAGATTAACATTTTAGAAAATGAAGCAAAAGAAGGTGTAGTAAATATGGATCCCATTCTCAACCTATGAGTATGAAAGCTAGAAACAAAAGCTACAAATTCAGGTCCAAGTTTATTTAGAGTGTTATAGACAAGTTGAATGTCTTTCTTCTCTAAGCCACATGATTTACATTGTGCTTTGAGGTCATTGACCTTAATTACATAATCCTAGATGTTATCAAAAGACTTTAGATCAAGATTCATTAGTTCATTTTCAATTTGATAACCATGAACTTCATTAGTTGTACCATAGAGAGATTTTAATTTGTCTCATGCATCATGTGAATCTTTACATGCTTCAATCTGAAGCATTATATCAAGAGAAAGAAAAATCCTTAGACAACTAAGAGCTTTTGTATTTTCAAACATCAAGAGTAGTTTCTCCTTATCATTTATGGGTTCAGTTACCTTCTTCTCAACATAAGATGTATATCCTAGTTGCATTAAGGCATTCCATGCATTTTGATGCCATGTGTTGTAGTTGTAGGGCATGTGCAATGGAAACTTTAATGTACCCATAGGGAGGGTGCATGAAGTTGGTTGCACTTTTGTGGCCAAATGGGAAAAAAAACTTGGAAAGAGATAATGTGCTTGCATTATAACGCGAGAGCGTTATTTGATTTTAAAAGGAAAAAAAAAGTGAAATCTGTATCATTTTCTTTTACTGTTTCTCAACTCTTCCCGCAGCCAAAAACCCTCACTTTCGCACTCATGTTCTAGGAGGAAGGATTTCTACAAATTTCATCAAGAACAGTTGGATTTTGTTTTCAAATATGGCACCACGATGGCAAAGAGATGCGAGAGGTAAGTATTGTTTTCTATTTGTTTTGAATTTGTTAGTTTGAAATTAATTTTGTTTGTTTTAGGCTAGATTTGATTTATTTTTTTATTTGTAGAAAATCCTGCAAATCCTCAACAAGAAGAGGAGGTAAATCCTCAACAGCAAAATCCTCAACAAAATCAACCTCCCCCGCCATCCTCTCAATTCCCTCCTGGCACTCAAGAAAATTTGAGGAGTGAAATTGAGAACAATAGAAAAAAACTTGAGGATCTTATCAGTAGGTTGAGTGATCCAAATGCTTCAAACATAGAAAGAATGCTTCTAGCAAATTCATTGAAAGACATGTTAAAAAATGTAGATGCAGTCACCCAAAAAATATCTGGATGGCAAGATAGGAGGCAAACAGCCAGGGCATATTATGCAGAAAAATTATCATATAAACAAGTAAAAGATTTAAAAATTACTAAAGGTGATTTGTGCTCTCTATTCACTGACCCTAAAACAAATAAAAATCTAACCCTCAATGCAAAGAGGTTTCCTATTCATTGGGGCCACCACCAAGAGATTAAGAATTATTTTTATGAAAGATGGTATATGGTCTTTGATTACCCACCGTGCAATAATTGTGAAGTCCCCCAATATTTTCTTAGGAAACTATACAGTGAGTTTGTATTGAACCAAATCCCAAATTATTTTGATATGAGGGAGTTCCAGGGGAGAGGTGGGGGGTTAGCTCAGGATAGGCTCGGTGCACAGCCGGATCCTATGTGGCAAGGGACACGACCTCTCGCTAGGCCACCTCGTCAGCAGATTGTGATGCCCGCCGCTGTGAAGGAGAGTGCCAACATAGAGAAATTGCAGGTGATCACAACTTTGATCCGGAGTGTCATCCATCACACTAGCCCTATTGTATAGCGCCATCCAAGGGAGTCTTCAGGTGGTGGCCTTCGAATCCGTGTATGTCAATCTTGTGGGGAAACTTGTTCGTATGACCCTACTGACACTCAGGAGGGTGCTATGCAGGATCCATATGCATCTATGGGGATAGAGAGGACGGCTAGCATTTTGCATGATGCATATGGCATTGACACTCAAGTAAAATTCAGCATGTTCATTGAATTTAATTTATTAAATTTTGATTGTGAAATGTGAGATTAACTAATTTAGTTTTATTATTTTAATAAAATTGTAGGGTCATAGTGTAGAGACTGGATTTACCAGTCATCCGCCTACTTATTTTTGTAGGGGTATGTAAAGTTAGTAAACAATTAGAAATTTATTACATGTGTTAATAGCATTATTTTACGAATGGTATTTTAATATGTGATTTTGGATGTTGAACAAGGTACTATTGGAGGTTTCAAGGAAACACCTCCGAGTGCCAGTAGATTTGATCAAATGTTCATGGAGGTAATATAGAATTTAAAGAAAACTTAAGTAATGAATTATAAGTTTAATAGATTTGTGTAGTTTATATTCATATTGTTGGTTACATTGCATTACACATCATTCAAACTCAAAGCATTACTTCAAATTCGATAAATAATAATTAGAAATATATCTGTTTAATACTTGTACTCAAAATTTTGTTCATTAGATCTCATACATTATAAGTCATCACATGGATCGCTATTGTAACTTTTTTGTGATTGAATAATTTGTTGTTTTATTTTCAGATGTTGGTGATAGAAACACCACCAAATGTTACGAGGGCAATGGATATTGGTGTTTCCTCCGCTATACAATCCTCGATGGCTTTGATAGGGGAGGTATGAGGCAAATTACTAAATTTTAATTTACATTCATTATTTATAGATGAACTAGTTCTAGTGAAAAATCAAACCATTATTGATTATTTAGTTTAATTCCTATTTGGATGGTTTATCTGAGGGCTTGATGCACGAGCATTAGCATGTGAATATTTCCATCGAGGAGAGTGATCATGAGATGGCTGTAAGTGATTATTGTTAGGATTTAGGTGTCATCAACCTTGTAAATCCTTTATTTTTATTATTCTCCTAAAGTTTTTTGTACATTTACCCATAAGAGGTCAAACTGTTTGACCAACAATGGTGAAAGAGACTATGTAAATGCAGTGTTACCGTTACCGTTTATCCTTATGGAAAAGGACAAATTAGCTAGGCGTCCCACCTTGGAATCTTCTAAAATAAGGTTGTGGGTCAAAATAGGGTGTTGTAAGAGCATCTATGACATGCATGCAAGTTGTCATAAGATGCTATGACAGTATGACAGATTCCCTATGATAGAATATGCTATTTTTAGACCCCAGGCACCCATGCATAAAAGATGCCTTATGACAACTGTAAGTGCATCTGTAAGAGGCTATTTTTGGTATTTTTGACCATTTCAAGGAGGGAGGCATGGGTTTTTTTAGGTGGTATTGCTGCCTATTGTTTGGTGAAACCATGGTGGTTTTCATTCTCACAAATCTCTATAAATTGGGGCCTTGAGCCAGTGTTATTAAGAATTCAGTTTTGCAGGGGTAACAGGGTGCTGCTGGATTTACAGGGAATGATAAGAGAAGTCTATTGCTGCATGTAATATTGAAGATTATCAGTAATATACTTGCCTCTCTTTTGGTGGTGGAGTTTTTTCCCTTCGGGGATTCTCCACGTAAATCTGTCGTTGCATGTGTTATATTGTTCTATCTCTCTCTCTCTCATTCTTTCTTCACACTAAGGCTAAGGTTAATCTACATATTTTAGATTTGCATTCACACATTTAAGTTCTGATTGCAAGCTTTCTTCACCTTGTTTTTCAACATTTGGTATCAGAGCTAATGGTTCTATTAAGGAAGGGACGCTTTCCTTTTAGAGTGTTGAAGGTTTTTTGCTGTAGTGGGAGCTTTTGTGTTGTGGGTTTTGCAGATTTGTGAAAGATTGCATACCATGGCCTCCACCTCTCATCTAGATATTGAGAATTTCAATGGATCTGGTTACGAGATGTGGAAGTTGAAAGTGGAGGACCTTCTTGAGGAAAGAGATCAGTAGTTACCAGTTTCAGTTGAAAAGAAGCCATCTACTTCAACCTTGTCAGATGAAGATTGGAATAAGTTAGACAAGAAGGCTCGAGGGATTATTCGGTTGTGTCTCACAGATTCTGCCCTCCTGAATGTCTCTTCAGAAGACACAGCATACAAGCTTTGGAGGAAGATAGGTGAAATCTACCAAACTAAGAGTTTGTCTAACAAGTTGTATCTCAAAAGATGTTTGTATTCATTAAAGATGAAGGATGGTGAATCTATTGCTGAACATTTGAATGCTTTTAATTTGATTATAAGTCAGCTTGCATCTATTGATGTTAAAATAGAAGATGAGGATAAATGCATTTTATTGATTTGCTCTTTGCCAGAATCTTGGGAAAATTTAGTTATTGCTATAACAAGTGGTGGTGCAGAACCTAAGTTGGATACTATTATTCCCATACTTATTTCAGAGGATATGAGGAGAAAGACCATGCGTAGTGGCTCCCAAGATGCTTTGCATGTGCGAGGTAGGCCCAAGGAGAAAGAGCCTAAAGGGGATAAGAAGAAGGATAAGTCTAAAGGACGATCTAAGACCCCTGGAAAGAGCAGAGTGAAGTGTTGGAACTGTGGTAAACGGGGACATGTGAAGAAGGAATGTAGAAACAAGAAAAAGAATGCAAATTCCTCCACAAAAAAGTCCTCTGATAACGGTGATTTTGATGCTTTGATTATTTCAGCTAACACAGTTTGTAATGATGCTTGGCTTATTGATTCAGGTGCTTCCTTCCATATGACTCCTCATAAGGAGTGGTTTTCTACATACAAAGAATATGATGGAGGAGAGGTCTTCATGGATGATAATAGCTCACAAAAGGTTATTGGTAAAGGAAAAGTAAAATTGTGTTTCAGTGATGGGAGGGTTAAAACCCTTGATGATGTTTTACATATTCCAGGACTTACAAAAAGTTTAATTTCAGTTTATAAGTTGAATGATTCTCGGATGCATGTGACATTTGACAAGTCTGGTTGCAGGATGGTAAGGGGAAGTTTGGTGGTTGCTAAAGGATCTCGGACAAGGAATTTATTTATGCTACATGCCTCTCCTTTTTGTAACTCCTCTTTTGTAACTAGTGCTGAAAATGCATGTATGTTGTGGCACCATAGATTGGGTCACATTGGTGAAAAAGGTCTTAGGACCATACTTGATAAGAAACTAGTAGACGGTATTTCTAATTATTCTGTTGGTAAAAATGATTTCTGTGAGGATTGTGTGTTTGGTAAACAAAACAGGTCATCATTTCCTAAAGGAACTAATAAAGCTAATGGATTGTTAGAACTTATTCATTCAGATGTTTGTGGTCCAGTGGATACAGATTCTTTGGGTAGATCTCGTTATTATGTTTCCTTCATTGATGATTACTCAAGATATAATTGGATTTATTTTATGCATTCAAAATCTGAAGTTTTCACCAAATTTAAGGAATTTAAGGCATTGGTTGAAAAGCAAATAGATTATAAGATAAAAGTATTGAGATTTGACAATGGGGGTGAATATTGTTCTAAGGAATTTGATGAGTTTTGCAAACATGCAGGAATTGTTAGGCAAAAGACTACACCTTACACACCCCAACAAAATGGGATAGCAGAAAGAATGAACCGTACATTAATGGAAAGAGCTAGGAGCATGTTAAGTAGTGCTAAGTTAGACAAATGCTTTTGGGCAGAAGCTGTTGGTACTACTTGTTATTTAATTAATAGATCTCCTTGTAAAGCTCTTGTTGATAAAACTCCTTATGAAATGTGGTTGGGTAAAAAGCCTTCAGTTTCACATTTAAGGGTCTTTGGTTGTGAGGCTTTTGTTCATGTGCCTCAAGAGAAGCGGTCTAAATTGGATCCCAAATCTCAAAAATGCATCTTTGTAGGTTATGGTGAAAATGTTAAAGGTTATAAACTTTGGAATCTAGTAACACGAAAGATGATATTTTCTAGAGATGTTATTTTTAGGGAATTTAGAGCTAACTCTGAAGATGTGCAACCAAAGGAAAAGTCAAAAATAGTGCATTTTGAAACTAAGCAAGAAGATGCACATGTGGAAGAACAAAGAGATGGACAAGAAGATGGAGAAGAAGAAAAGAGTTATGACGAATCCGTTGTAACAGAAGAAGTTGAAAACAATGAGGATGAACATGAGGAGGAACCTCTTACTCCACCTTTGAGAAGATCCACAAGACAA